>CM051269.1:59010929-59020929 GCA_027921565.1 Artemia sinica | reverse complement strand
GATCCATTGAGTTCAAATCTTGTTAAAAAACATGAGGTCATTGCAGTCTCTTATGCTCACGCACAAAGAGACTCATGTAATTCCATGTAATTGGTAGAGGTAGTTGAGAGAGCGGGTGGTGAGGATTGTATGCTCTCAGCCGTGACAGCACTCATTAAAACAGCAAATAAATCGATATCACGGCTGCGAAATACATCCTATCCAATGACTCTATCACCAGAGGACGAGTTGGCCATTAAAACTGAAAAAATATGTTGGGTTTGTAAGGGGGAATTTGTTGAGGGTAATGGGAAAGAGGAAAAGGGGGTAAGGGGAAAGGGGGTAAAGGGATGGTCCGCGACCATGATCATTTTGGCAACCTGATTGTATCGGGATTGAGCAATTTTTGTGGAGTGGACCATCAATCATGTAATTTAAAAGTTAGTCAACAATTGTTTCTACCTGTTTATATACACAATTCCAGCTATGACATGAAATTTATTTTACTGGCCTATTTATTTTTGGGGTCGGGTACCGGCCTTCGGCCGGCCACCGCCAGTGGCCACCGTGCCCCTTCCGGGGGGGGCCTTTTTCCAATTGTGATAAGTGCTTTTTAATGCCTTGTTTTGAATTTGTTAGGTGATAGTGCCTTTTTCATGTTTGTTTTATGTGTGCGCGTATGTATTAATCAAACATGTAGTATTTTTTGTAGTGATGTTTTTATTATGTAAATAAAAACATGTATCATTCTTAAGAAATGTTTTCTTGTTCTTCTTCTTTTCGAATCTGATTAGGGAAATTACTATTATTATTTTTTGAAGGAAATGATGCAATCTACAGTCAGTTGTGTTTTGAAATCGATGCAAGCTATGTATCAATTTAAAACTCTATTTAGATCGTTTCTTTGCGGACCATCAATGTCCGGCAAAACCACACTTTTAACAAAAATAATTCAAAATCGTGATAAAATGTTTTTAGAAAATCCAACTAAAATTTACTATTGCTACAGTGTTTGGCAAGAATCCTATGATAGAATAAAAACTATTGCCCCAGACACGAAATTCATACATGGACTTGACATTTTCAACAGTATTGAATCAAACTCTTGGTTGATTATTGACGATCTGGCTGAGTCCATTGAAGAATGGTCTCAGGAGATGATACATTTGTTCACTGTCCAATCTCATCATCAACGGATCTTCATAACCCTAGTTCTACACAATCTGTTTCAGCAGAGCAAGTGTATGAGAACACTTGCTTTGAATTGCACCTACTATATCATCTACAGGGTTGTTCGTGATTCCAGTTCCCTCATAACTTTAAAAAGACAGGTGTATCCGGGTGAACCAAAATTCCTACTCTCGGCCTACAATCAGGCTCCCAACAAACCCTACGGGTATATTCTATTGGACCTGAATCAGAACACACCCGAGGATCTGTGTGTAGTCACCGATATTTTTGACAATGAAATTACTGTATATCTGCCGGTGAACAGTAAAAAAGGTCGTTAGTTGCAATCATGACACTGAAGAAACTACATGAACATCGACATTTATTCACCGTCCTAGGTAATTCAAAACCACGACTTAGGAAGGCCATACTCAAACATGGTGTCGACAGAGAATTCATTAATCTCGTATCTGAACTTTGTTTAAATCTAAAGGAAGGCAATGTTCAACTGCCAGAAGGTGTTAAGCAACAGACAAAGCAACATTGTTCCCTTGTACGCTTCCTAGCATCAGTGGCAAGCAAAAATAAAGGAAACGATTTTAAAAGAAAACGACTTCTTCAAGCGGGTGGTAACTTCTTTACACTTTTACTGCCAATCATTGCAGGACTTGAAAACAGTTTTCTCTAGAGAGAGAGAGAGAGAATGGCCAAACCCTATAAATTGACTCCAATTGAACTCGCCCTTTCGCCAAAGGAGCATTTCGAGGACAATCTCAATAAATTCATTAACAATGAGACAATTGCCGACGATGAAAAATTAATTCTGCTTCAAAATGCACTTCGCCGAGTGGACAAACACAAGCCCTATCGTGAGAGACCCCTCAAAGTAAATGTCATTGATCAAAATAAGGAAATGACTCCATCATCATCATCATCAACAACAACGATAATACTAAAAGAAGAAGAAGATTTGTCTAAAGTTATGACAAGTGTTGCAGATCTAATGCCACATTCCTATCGTGAACAGTCAAAAAGACTCTTGACATATCTCAATGACAGTGAACATGTTCAAATTGATGCCAATGGGAATCAGGTTCTAATCCATGGCAAGACCTATATTCTACTTGATTTATTATCAGATTTGGTCACGAATCGCAAAAGACTTGTATCATTTGACAGTCACCTGCATACATTATTAGACTCATCAAAATTTCCCAAAAGCCTTATTGCCAATAAACATATTTTAAAACGATTAAAGGAAATTAGTCAAATATATTTTAAAACGATTAAAGGAATTTAGTCAAATATCAAAAGATGTTTTTAAATCATTTTCGGAAAATACTAGCACGCCAAGTGGAAATGATTTGACAAGAGTTATGAGTGGGGGAGTCAAGCGAAGACGTCTTAATATCACTGCATCCCCCTCACAATCACCTGTTAGTATGCAAATGGGCAGTGGACACTTCCCTACGTGTTTACGTTCAATATGGTTGAAGAATTGAATCATGTTTATGAGAATATTGGTGCAGTGGGAAGTTTAAGTTCACCCACCACACTTGCTCAAGTCACTGGACTTGAAAAGAATCGGGCGGTAGAGTATCTACAGAATGAATCAAGTTACACTCTACATCGTAATCGTAGAGTTCGTGGTAATCACTATCGAAAAACTAAAGCCTTTTTCCCATTACAAATACTACAAGCAGATGTTTTGACTCTGGATGAGATTCAACGGTGTCACAATCACCCCTACAAGTGCATTCTACTTGCAATCAGTGTTTTTAGTCGCTATGCATATGCCATTCCACTGCGGTCAAAGAGCGGCGAAGAAGTTGCTAAAGCTCTTGAAATCATCCTTGGACATGATTGCTATAAGAAGATTCAAACGGATCAGGGTAGTGAATTTGTTAATCCCCATTTAAAGAAGATTCTACTGAAATATAATACAATCCTCTATCATAGTCGTAGTCCAATAAAGGCAACATTGGCCGAACGACTGATAAGAACTATCCGACTTTTAATTTCTAGATATTGCACTTTAAAAAATACTGCTGCTTTTATTCATGATTTGGATGAAATCATGTTGATTTATAATCAATGTCCACATCGATCCCTGTCCAACTCAACCCCAACAGAAGTTCATCATGATGTCAATACATTTGACACTTTTCTCAAACAGTATTCCAATGGTGGTGGTGGTAATGAGAAGAAAAAGAAAAAATTCAATGTTGGTGATACTGTTCGAATCAATCGAACTACTAATGTTTTTGAAAAGGGTAATTACTTGTGGTCCACTGAACTTTTTAAAGTCTCCAAACTCTTGGACACTACACCCATAACGTACCGTCTACGTGATATGAAAGATGATGAGATTCTTGGAGTCTTTTATGATTATGAATTACAAAAAGTTAAAAACACCGGAATCTATCAGATTGAAAAGATATTAAAGACTCGTACTCACAGGGGCATGAAACAGTTGCTTGTTCGTTGGCTAGGATACAACTCTGATTTTTATTCTTGGATCAGTGTTGAAGATATTGCCAATGCCCAATGATTTTTATGTAACGTTTATGTTCAATGTCTCCGATCCTCTCTAAAATGATTTGAATAAAACTCTTGATTTTTGGACGAAACTCTCCCCCGCCATCAAATTCGATGATGGAAAGTATGAAGTGGCTCTTGTCGACTGCATTCTCAAAAATACCTATGATATCCTGAGAAAAGATCGTGTGTATGGGATAAAAGTTATACCATTCGATTGGTCACTCTTTGTCGAGTATGAATGGGTTGAAGCATTTAACTCTAGTGAATATCCGGATGTTACATTGAGATATAAAGAATATGGTACTATGACGGATTTGTGTCGTGCAATCAATAGAAAAATCTCATATCAAAGGAATGTTACATTCCATTTTAATTATTCAATGGAACATGATAGGATTTACATTACCTCACCTGTTGACACTGAAATGATTCATCTCAATGATAATCTGAGAGATGTTCTTGGTTTTAAACAGAATATGATCAATGGGAAAAATGCTGGAACTGTTAGCGGGATGGATCAAGTTATTTTTGCTGATTATCCACCTGGTCTCGCCTCGGACTCTTTCATATTTCTCTACGCGTCCTTTGTGGAAATATCGAGAGTTGGTAATTCAAATGTCCCCCTCCTACTTGTTCTTGAACGAAAAACAACCCATGAACATGTTCATCACTATAATATAAAGCACCTTCAGTATGTTCCTGTAAACACTTCGCATTTGGAACTCTGTCAGTTAACACTAAGAAGTAAATTAGGTGATCCTCTAGCAATAACAAAAGGTTTGGCCGTGATTACATGTCATTTTCGACCCATTCGGCAACAACAACAAAATGGCTAATAGAAAAAATATATTTGTATGCCTTGATATTGATTGCTATGTTACTGCTCTCCAACCACGACAATTGGGCCATGGAATGGACTATTAAAAAGGCCGTTTGTCAATGTCGGGCTACGGTCTTGGCAGTTGGTTTGCAAAGCTGTTTCGTTCTGCAATACCGCTGGCTCAAAAATATATTGCGCCGGTTGCTGCAGATTTTGCATCCTGTACACTACACGATTGGGGAGATGGTATAGATTTTAAAGAAAGTTTTTCAAAAAATCTCAGGTCCAGCGCACGATCCCTTGGCGAGCGATTGAAACAAAGTGGAAAAGGTTTTAAATGGAGTAGAAACATCTCTTCACTCATCAGTCTCTACTAAGGTCAGAAGCGGAAGACATCATCACTCTTGTCAAAGAAAAGTAAGAAAAAGAAACCAAGAAGAAAAATTGTTAGATCGAAAAGGGATTTCTTTTCCTAGATGGCACATCTACCCCACTAGGAATCTCATCCCACTGTCACCACATCTCTAAATGTTTTCAATGCAGAAAGTGTGGATGTCAGTGTAAGACATGGGTACTATGAACAATTCTATCCACAGCAACCCCTCTCTGAAAACATACATTTTCAAATTTATTCCATCTCCACATTTATTGATTTAAAAGTTGTGGTGAGGAAAAAGTCTGACAATTCACCACCCTCCAACGTCGATGGACTATCCTATGAAAATGGTATACTACACAATTTATTTAAACAAATATGTGTCTACATAAATGAAACATTGGTGAGAACTAGCAACAATCTATCAAACTATGCTAGTTACATGCAATTTATGTTGATGACTCCAATTGCCTATAAGAAATTGAGAGGTCTGCCAATGGGCTATGGCTATAGATCAAATATTGATACTGACGGTGAACTCACTTGGGCAGTGAGCAAGGAGTATCATTTAGTTGGTAGACTCAATCATGAAATATTCAATATATCCCAATGGATGCCCCCCAATGTTAAAATTGATATAAAGTTACAACTTGCACCGTTCAATTTCATATTGAGAAAAACACTTGATGCAGCACCCGATGCTAATATCAATCTCACCTCGGCAATACTTCATGTACGAAAACAACATGTTATAGGTTCTGTTGCTTTGGCAATTGAAAAACTAAGAGCCTCTGGAAATAATATCAAACTGCTCGTTCCTCACACAATCACCAATCAATGTCATATTGCCACTGGATCAAGTATCTACACCGATTCTTCATTTATCAATGGTGAAATTCCATCGAAACTTGCCTTGGCTTTTGTAAAAAGTGCCAGTGCCAT
Source organism: Artemia sinica (assembly GCA_027921565.1). Lineage (NCBI taxonomy): Eukaryota > Metazoa > Arthropoda > Branchiopoda > Anostraca > Artemiidae > Artemia > Artemia sinica. Next base: position 59,015,101 of record CM051269.1, on the reverse strand, counting down.
AAGATCGAGGACAAGCTCGCCACATGAATTTGAATTATTTGGACTTTCCTCTCTTGTCTGTAAAGTAAATGGAATTCCTCTCTACAATTTGTTCTTTGATAAATCCTATAGGACCCTATATGAGTTGACAATGCAATCCCTAGATCGAGATTCTCAACTATATGAAAATGGTATTACCGATTCAATGTTCGCAAAAAGTCATGGTATCATTGTTTTGGAATTGTCTGGTACTCAAGATATGAGTATTGTCCGAACGGGTACTGTACGTTTGGAGTGTATCTTTGACAAACCATTGACAGAGAGTGTAACATTAATCTCACTCAATCAATTTGAAACCTACTGGGAAATTACCCCCGATGGTATCAAACAGCGAAGAATATAGAATTTTTTGATCCTCTTGGTCTACCATATGCATTCTACACACCACACGTCAAAAACTACCTTGAAGGAAGTGGGAAGACAATTATTCAAAATCGGATGCGAGTACAGGATTTATCGACCAAAAGCTGTGGTTTTCATGCATTACTTTATTTCATTTTTCGATGTCGTGACTATACTTTCAGTGAATTTCTCAACATTTATGTACACAGTCCACATTTGAATGACTTTCTAGTAGAAAATACCCTCTCAGACCTGTACAGTATTGATTTCAGTGCCCTAAGAATAAAGTGTTTTAAAAATGTATGTGAATTTGTTTATTAATAAAATATATATGCACTATAAAAAAAGTCTATTGCCTTCATTTGTTTAGATTTCTTCTTTTTCATAGTCATTTAGATTGTCATCATCATAGTCATCGTCATCGACAACGATTAGTGGTGGCAGATCATTTGGATTCAACTTGTACTGATCCTGGCGTGCAAAGTCAGGGTCAAATTTTACACAATATATTGTAACTTCATTTTTATTAAATCTTCTTGTGAAGTCAATGATACTATTTTGGTTCATATCGAAAAATTCACCTGTTTCTATCTGATTACTTGAAGTAATGTCGCACACAGTATTCTCATATGAAGAATCACTTTCTGTCACAGCCAAATAAAAATCGCTAGGTTTATAATCATTACTTGCATTGTCCTCACAACGATGACGCAGGAACCATACTCTCTTCATGTTTTTACAATTGAAACGTGCTCCAAATTCTTCTTCCCAATACAATTTAAAGGCGCGACGATACCAATCCCTTAGAAATAAACTGAAGTCACGTTTAGGGTTTTTTCCAATCATACCAGGGTAAGTATTTTCCCACTGGTCACACTTATCAAAATGAGAATTGGAGCATAGATATCCATTAGGATGAGAGTCACAAGTCTCTTCAATACAGGTATTACAGTCCTTAATTTGTACAGCATATCCTTTATGCAATTTACACAGATTGCATAATCTACACTTTTCATTATAGTCATCAACTGTAGTACAGTTCTCACATGAAGACCAGCTGCCCAATGTATATAAACATAGTGAACATGTTTGATACATTTTTTCGATGTTGTCGGTCTCACTGCCAGAAAGAAACTGACTCAAAATCAATAAAAAAATAACATTGTCTTCTAGGAGGAGGAGTAATCGAGCATCGTCACAAAAACTTATTTCCTACTGTTTTAAAGAATGAATTTCTAGGTAGTGGTTAAAAGCAGAATCACAATGTCATTTTGCTTCGTTTCAATTAATATATCAATAAATTGAGTAAATGCATTTGATTCGCAATGCATAAGCTTCATACAATAATCCAAGGATAGAGAATCAGATCCCATTATACAGTTAAGTATTTCTAGAGAAAATATTTTCCGTTGAAGAGATAATTCCAAAAAGTCACCATCTAACACTAAACATTTTTCCAATTTGACTAGATTCCGTAAGATCTTCTGTTTCTCAAATCCAATCATTCTTGATACTCCCACTACCAACTATAGACTAAATAACAATTGCAAGTTTTTACTTTGTGCATAATCTCAATACCTCTTGGACCCCACCACCCACCATAGAGAGAGAGAGAGAGAGAGTGGAGTTAACGATCATCTAGAGTGTCTAATCAAAAAAAACATTATAAAAAAACATTTTTATTGACAGAAATGTAATAAAATAATATATTTTCACTCTCTTTGCGTTAGGTAAGTCTATCCATTTTCCTCAATGTGCTTCATAATAGCACTCAATCCATGCTGTAGTCGTGATAAACACATTATATTCACTCTTGCGGCAAAGCATAATTGTTCATCTGACTTAAATTTACTCAATGATATAACGTATCTGCCAAACATCTCATCCCACTCAAATGTTAGTCGGGAATCCTTTCCAATTTCAACTGCTACATTGGGGGCCCTTGTCTTCACAACATCACTGTCGGCTCCTTCGAGGTGTAATAGTGTGAAACTACTCATCTTCACAATATTTGAACGCTTATTTCTCCAATTTGAAATAACGTAAACTAATCAAATTCAACTTATTGACTGAGATACTAACTCGGTATAGGGCTTTTTATATCCACGCTCAATGTCAGAGTGAACGAATCCCCATACCATGAAAACACTCACTACTTTTAACAGAAAAATGTTATTTAACTCCAAAACCATGGTTTCCTGAACAGCACGAATTTTCATGGTAGGTTGAATCCGGTCATTGTACTGTCTGCTTGTATGGCGGGAGTACTGTCCGCTTCTTATCATTATAGCTATATGGTGAGACTGTGCGCTCTTAAGTGTTATAGTTACATTGGCTACCTGCCCTCTTCCTTATATTATACACAGTAATTTCCTACCTGTCTCGTACCTTATATTATACACAGTAATGCCAACACCTGGCCGCTACCTTTAATTGATACAGTAATGTCCTATCTGTCTTCTACCTTAGATTGACACAGTAATGTCCTATCTGTCTGCTACCTTTCATTGATACATTAATGTCCTATCTGCCTGCTACCTTTAATTCAACCATTACTACTCACAAAGGCCGTTAATTAGAATAAATAGCTCTTATGAAAGTACTAAAAAATCTTTGACATAAAGAGCGAGGTATTGACTAGGGGGTGGACTAAATCAAATACGTAATAATTTATGTTCGTTTTAAGTTTTGACATTGCTCCTTACTTTCAGTTGAAAAACTTTGTTTTTATTTAATTTCTGACCATTTTTTTAAATTATGCTGGGAAATCCGGCGCCCCCTTTATAGTAATGTCCTTTCCCTCATGAAAACTTCCTCAATGGAACGTTCCTCCCACATGACCCCCGACCTCCCTCCCCACACAACCAGAAAAAATCCTCCTTGAAAACGTCTGTATACTTCCCAATAACCAATGGGGTTACTATATGTAAACACTGGGTAAAGTTCATAGCTTTCAGCCCTTCCCCCAGGAACTTTGGGTGATTAAGTCATCCTAAAAGACATAGTTATATTGTTTTCAACCATGCTGAACATAAAGGCTATCTCACAATTTTGTTCGGGTGAAAAAATGAGCGTGGGGGGGCCTAGTTGCCCTCCATTTTTTTGGTCACTTAAAAAGGGCACTAGAACTTTTTATTTCCGTTTGAATGAGCCCTCCTACGATATTCTAGGACCACTGGATCGATACGATCACCCCTGGGGAAAATAAAATAAACACGCATGCGTGATCTTTCTTCTGGCAAAAAATACAAAATTCCACATTTTTCCAGATAGGAGCCTGAAACCTCTACAGTAGGGTTCTCTGATACGCTGAATCTGATGGTGTGGTTTTCATTAATGTTCTATAGCTTTAGAGGTGTTACAATCATGAAACATGGCTGCAATTTAAGTGCCCTAGCCGGAAGTCTTTCGGCTAGCCGAAAGACTTTCGGCTTGTAAAAACTTTCGGAGAGTCTGGTAGATATATGCCCTATTGTTTTGAATCATTTTTGACAAATTGCAGAGCGAAAGAAGACAAATAGGATAGAATTCCAAGTTTTCACTCAGGTGGAACAACATAGACTCTTTGCTTTGGCTACCTTTGTATAGGTTTTGATTTGAAAGCCGGTTGGAATTTTCTCTAGCAGTGAGATAATTGAACTTTGTATTGGGACTCTTTAGTTCTTGAAGATCCCTCACTTAAAAATAATCACATACAGATAGTATTAAACAACTCTTAGTCAAGAGCTCAAATGCATTTGATTGAAAAAACAAGTTTTTTAACTGAAAGTAAGGAGCAACATTAAAACTTG
>CM051269.1:58993429-59000929 GCA_027921565.1 Artemia sinica | reverse complement strand
GCATTTCAGAACCAGTTCCTTTCTTAATATCCCTCCTAAACCCATTTTACAAGTTAAAGTACCCATCCTTTTCACCCACAGCATTACTTTACAGCTCTTGAAGGCCACAAAACCAAGCAATACTTTTCAATGCATTTCACAACAAGTTCTTTTCTTAATGTCCCTCCTAAACCCATTTTACAAGTTGAAGTACACCCACAACTTTACTATACTGATTTTTGAATACTCCAACATCAAGCAATACTTTTCAAAGGCATTTCAGAACAAGTTCTTTTCTTAATGTCCCTCCCAAACCCATTTTACAAGTTGAAGTACCCATACTTTTCAACCACAACATTACTTTACAGCTCTTGAAGGCCACAACACCAAGCAATACTTTTCAAAAGGCATTTCAGAACAAGTTATTTTCTTAATGTCCCTTCTAAACCTATTTTCCAACTTGAAGTACCCATCCTTCTCACCCACAACTTTACTTTACAGCTTTTGAATGCTCCAACACCAAGCAATACTTTTCAAATGACATTTCAGAACCAGTTCTTTTCTTAATGTCCCTCCTAAACCCATTTTACAAGTTGAAGTACCCATCCTTTTCACCCACAACTTTACTTTACAGCTTTTGAATGCCCCAACACCTAGCAATACTTTTCAAAAGGCATTTCAGAACCAGTTCCTTTCTTAATATCCCTCCTAAACCCATTTTACAAGTTAAAGTACCCATCCTTTTCACCCACAACATTACTTTACAGCTCTTGAAGGCCACAAAACCAAGCAATACTTTTCAATGCATTTCACAACAAGTTCTTTTCTTAATGTCCCTCCTAAACCCATTTTACAAGTTGAAGTACCCGTACTTTTCACCCACAACTTTACTTTACTGCTTTTGAATGCCCCAACACCAAGCAATACTTTTCAAAGGGCATTTCAGAACAAGCTATTTTCTCAATGTCCCTTCTAAACCTATTTTCCAACTTGAAGCACTTATCTTTTTCACACACAACTTTACTTTACAGTCTTTTGCATACCACAACACCAAGAAATACTTTTCAAAAGACATTTCAGAACAAGTTTTTTTCTTAATGTCATTCATAGACCAATTTTACAAGTTGAAGTACCCATCCTTTTCACCCACAACTTTACTTTACAGCTTTTTGGATATCTCAACACCAAGAAATACTTTTCAAAAGATATTTCAGAGCAAGTTCCTTTCTTAATGTCCCTTCTAAGCCCATTTTACAAGTTGAAGCATCCTTCCTTTTCACCCACAACTTTACTTTACAGCTTTTTGGATACCCCAACACCAAGAAATACCTTTCAAAAGGCATTTCAGAGCAACTTATTTTCTTAATGTCCCTTCTAAACCCATTTTCCAACTTGAAGTACCCATCCTTTTCACCCACAACTTTACTTTACAACTTTTTGGATACCTCAACACCAAGCAATACTTTTCAAAAGGCATTTAAGAGCAAGTTCCTTTCTTAAAATCCCTCCTAGACCCATTTTACAAGTTGATTCATCCATCCTTTTCACCCACAACTTTACTTTACAGCTTTTGGATGCGCCAATATCATGCAATACTTTTCAAAGACATTTCAGAACAAGTTCTTTTCATAATTTCCATTGTAAACCCATTTTACAAGTTGAAGTAACCATCCTTTTCATCCATAACTTTACTCTACAGCTTTTTGAATGCTCCAACATCAAACAATACTTTTCAAAGACATTTCAGAACAAATTCTTTTCTTAGTGACCGTCCTAAACCCATTTTACAAATTGAAGTACTCATCCTTTTCACCTAAAAGTTTACTTTACAGCTTTTTTAATGCTCCAACACCAAGCAATACTTTTCAAAGGGCATTTCAGAACAAGTTCTTTTCTTAATGTCCCTCATACCCATTTAAATAACATACCCATTTAAATTAACCTAAACCCATTTTACAAGTTTAAGTACCCAACTTTTTCATCCAGAACTATACTTCACAGCTTTTCGAATGCCCACAACACCAAGCAATACTTTTCAAAAGGCATTTCAGAACAAGTTATTTTCTTAATGTCCTTCCTAAACCCATTTTACATGTTGAAGTTCCCAACCTTTTCACCCGCAACTATACTTTACAGCTTTTTGGATACCTCAACACCAAGAAATACTTTTCAAAAGACATTTCAGAACAAGTTCCTTCTTCATGTCCTTTCTAAACCCATTTTATAAGTTGAAGCATCCTTCCTTTTCACCCACAACTTTACTTTACAGCTTTTTGGATACCTCAACACCAAGAAATACCTTTCAAAAGACATTTCAGAGCAACATCTCTTCTTAATGTTCATTCTAAACACATTTTCCAACTTGAAGCATCCTTCCTTTTCACCCACAACTTTACTTTACAGCTTTTTGGATACCTCAACATCAAGAAATACCTTTCAAAAGGCATTTCAGAGCAAGTTCCTTTCTTAATGTCACTTTCTAAACCCATTTTCCAACTTGAAGTACCAATCCTTTTCACCCACAACTTTACTTTACAGCTTTTTGAATTCTCCAACACCAAGCGATACCTTTCAAAGGCATTTCAGAGCAACTTCTTTTTTAATGTCACTTCTAAACCCATTTTCCAACTTGAAGTACCCATCCTTTTCACTCACAACTTTACTTTACAGCTTTTTGGATACCTCAACACCAAGAAATACTTTTCAAAAGGCATTTCAGAGCAAGTTCCTTTCTTAATGTCCCTCCTAAAACCATTTTACAAATTGAAGCATCCATCCATTTCACCCACAACTTTACTTTACAGCTTTTTGGATACCTCAACACCAAAAAATACCTTTCAAAAGGCATATCAGAGCAACATCCTTTCTTAATGTCCCTTCTAAACCCATTTTCCAACTTGTAGTACCCGTCTTTTTCACCACAACTTTACTTTACGACTTTTTTCCACACTCAAACATCAAGCAATACTTTTCAAAGGGCTCTATTATATTTTTTCAGAACAAGTTTTTTCTTAATGTCCTTCATAAACCAATTTTACAAGTTGAAGTAGTTATCTTTTTCACCACAACTTTATTTTACGACTTTTTGCACACCTCAAGATCAAGCAATACTTTTCAAAAGACATTTCAGAGCAAGTTCCTTTGCTAATGTCCCTCCTAAACCCATTTTACAAGTTAAAGTACTTATCTTTTTCCCCAAGACTTTACTTTACGACTTTTTTCCACACCCAAACATCAAGCAATACTTTTCAAAGGCATTTCAGAACAAGTTTTTTCTTAATGTCCTTCCTAAACCAAATTTACAAGTTGAAGTAACCATCCTTTTCACCCACAACTTTACTTTACACCTTTTTGAATGCTCCAACATCAAGCAATACTTTTCAAAGGACATTTCAGAACAAGTTCTTTTCTTAGTGACCGTCCTAAATCCATTTTACAAATTGAAGTACCCATCCTTTTCCTCACAACTCTACTATAAGGCTTTTCGAATACCCCAACATCAAGCAATACTTTTCAAAAGCATTTCAGAACAAGTTCTTTTCTTAATGTCCTTCCTAAACCCATTTTACAAGTTGAAGTAGCCATCCTTTACAACCAACACCAAGCAATACTTTTCAAAAGGCATTTCACAACAAGTTCCTTTCTTAATGTCCCTCCTAAACCCATTTTACAAGTTGAAGTACTCATCCTTTTCACCACAACTTTACTTTACGACTTTTTTTTCTTAATGTCCCACCTAAACCCATTTTACAAGTTGAAGTACCCAACTTTTTCACCCAAAACTATACTTCACAGCTTTTTGAATGCCATATCATCAAGCAATACTTTTCAAAGACATTTCAGAACAAGTTCTTTTCTTAATGTCCGTCCTAAGCCCATTTTACAAGTTGAAGTACCCATCCTTTTCACCCACAACTTTACTTTACAGCTTTTTGAATGCCCCAACACCTAGCAATACTTTTCAAAAGACATTTCAGAACAAGTTCCTTTCTTAATGTCCCTCCTAAACCCATTTTACAAGTTGAAGTACCCATCTTTTTCACCACAACTTTACTTTACAACTTGGTTCTTAATGTCCCTCCTAAACCCATTTTACAAGTTGAAGTACCCAACTTTTTCACCCAGAACTTTACTTTACAGCTTTTTGAATACCCACAACACCAAGCAATACTTTTCAAAAGGCATTTCAGAACAAGTTCTTTTCTTAATGTTCCTCCTAAACCCATTTTACGAGTTGAGGTACCTATCCTTTTCACCACAACTTTTCTTTACAACTTTTGTGCACACCACAATGTCATGCAAGTTTCCACTTCAGTTCAGATTTTTTTTGTGCACGCGACAATATCATGCAAGTTTCCAGTTCAGTTCAGATTTTTCTCAAAGAGATGAAAAAATTTAAAATACTCTTCCAAATTTTTTCATAGAAGATGGAAAGTTCAAGTTATCTTCTGAATTTTATTAAAGAACTTACAGTTCAATTCTAATTTCTCCAAAGAAAATAAAAATCTTCCATTTCAGTTCTTAATTTCACAAAGACAAATGGAAATTTAAAGTTCTATTTGAAATTTCTCAATGAAGTGAAGAAAAGTTCAAGCTCTCTTCTGAATTTTCTCAATGAAAAAGAAATTAGTTTTTGATCAATTCTATTTTTCCTAATAATATAAAAAGGTTCCACTTCAGTTCAGATGTTTCCCCAAAGACATAAATTTTAAATTCTCCTCCAAATTTTTTGTAGAAGATAGAAAAAGTTACACATTGATCGTGAATATTTCTCTATGAAGATAAGGAGCTAATTTTCTCATTGATGTGAAGAAAAGTTCAAGTTCTTTTCCTAACTATCCATATGAGAAGAAATAAGTTACAGATCAATTCTATTTTTCAAGAAAAATAAAAATTTTCCACTTCAGTTCAGATTTTTCTCGAAGAGATGGAAAAATTTTAAATTACTGTTCTAAATTTTTCATAGAAGATAGAAAAAGTTTTACATTGATCATAAAAAGTTAACTCAAGTCTGAATTTTATTAAAGAACTTACAGTTCAATTCTAATTTCTCCAGAGAAAAATAAAAATCTTCCACTTCAGTTCTTAATTTCACAAAGACACAAAGAAATTTAAAGTTCTCTTCTGAATTTTCTTAGAGAAAAGAAAAAAGTTATAGTTCAATTCTATTTTTTTCAAAGAAAATAAAAAATCTCCAACAAGCATGCATAGTGAGAGAGAAATACAAAGTCGACCTGGGGGGATTTTCCGGCGAGTATGGTTAGGTTAGATTAGGTTAGACTAGATTAAGTTAGGTTAGATTAGGCTAGGTTAAGGCAGGTTAGGTAGGTTAGGCTAGCTAGCTAACCGTCTCTCAATATTTAAGTTAGGTTAGGTTAGGCTAGATTAAGTTATGTTAGGTTAGGTTAAGTTAGGTTAGGTTAGCCTACGTACGCGCGCGTACGTAGGCTAACCTAACCTAACTTAACCTAACCTAACCTGTTTAGGACGGTCACTAAGAAAAGAACTTGTTCTGAAATGTCTTTGAAAAGTATTGTTTGATGTTGGAGCATTCAAAAAGCTGTAGAGTAAAGTTGTGGATGAAAAGGATGGTTACTTCAACTTGTAAAATGGGTTTACAATGGAAATTATGAAAAGAACTTGTTCTGAAATGTCTTTGAAAAGTATTGCATGATATTGGCGCATTCAAAAGCTGTAAAGTAAAGTTGTGGGTGAAAAGGATGGATGCCTCAACTTGTAAAATGGGTCTAGGAGGGATTTTAAGAAAGGAACTTGCTCTTAAATGCCTTTTGAAAAGTATTGCTTGGTGTTGAGATATCCAAAAAGCTGTAAAGTAAAGTTGTGGGTGAAAAGGATGGGTACTTCAAGTTGGAAAATGGGTTTAGAAGGGACATTAAGAAAATAAGTTGCTCTGAAATGCCTTTTGAATGGTATTTCTTGGTGTTGAGGCATCCAAAAAGCTGTAAAGTAAAGTTGTGAGTGAAAAGGATGGATGCTTCAACTTGTAAAATTGGTTTAGGAGGAACATTAAGAAAGGAACTTGCTCTGAAATGCCCTTTGAAAAGTATTGCTTGGTGTTGAGATATCCAAAAAGCTGTAAAGTAAAGTTGTGGGTGAAAAGGACGGGTACTTCAAGTTGGATAATGGGTTTAGAAGGGACTTTAAGAAAGGAACTTGCTCTGAAATGCCTTTTAAAGGTATATTTGGTGTTGAGGTATCCAAAAAGCTGTAGAGTAAAGATGTGGGTGAAAAGGATGGATGCTTCAACTTGTAAAATGGTTTTAGAAGGGACATTAAGAAAAGATGTTGCTCTGAAATGCCTTTTGAAAGGTATTTCTTGGTGTTGGGGTATCCAAAAAGCTGTAAAGTAAAGTTATGGGTGAAAAGGAAGGATGCTTCAACTTGTAAAATGGGCTTAGAAGGGACATTAAGAAAGGAACTTGCTCTGAAATGTCTTTTGAAAAGTATTTCTTGGTGTTGAGATATCCAAAAAGATGTAAAGTAAAGTTGTGGGTGAAAAGGATGGGTACTTCAACTTGTAAAATTGGTCTATGAATGACATTAAGAAAAAAACTTGTTCTGAAATGTCTTTTGAAAAGTATTTCTTGGTGTTGTGGTATGCAAAAGACTGTAAAGTAAAGTTGTGTGTGAAAAAGATAAGTGCTTCAAGTTGGAAAATAGGTTTAGAAGGGACATTGAGAAAATAGCTTGTTCTGAAATGCCCTTTGAAAAGTATTGCTTGGTGTTGGGGCATTCAAAAAGCTGTAAAGTAAAGTTGTGGGTGAAAAGTACGGGTACTTCAACTTGTAAAATGGGTTTAGGAGGGACATTAAGAAAAGAACTTGTTGTGAAATGCATTGAAAAGTGTTGCTTGGTTTTGTGGCCTTCAAGAGCTGTAAAGTAATGTTGTGGGTGAAAAGGATGGGTACTTCAACTTGTAAAATGGGTTTAGGAGGGACATTAAGAAAAGAACTGGTTCTGAAATGTCATTTGAAAAGTATTGCTTGGTGTTGGAGCATTCAAAAGCTGTAAAGTAAAATTGTGGGTGAGAAGAATGGGTACTTCAAGTTGGAAAATAGGTTTAGAAGGGACATTAAGAAAATAACTTGTTCTGAAATGCCTTTTGAAAAGTATTGCTTGGTGTTGTGGCCTTCAAGAGCTGTAAAGTAATGTTGTGGTTGAAAAGTATGGGTACTTCAACTTGTAAAATGGGTTTGGGAGGGACATTAAGAAAAGAACTGGTTCTGAAATGTCATTTGAAAAGTATTTCTTGGTGTTGGGGCATTCAAAAGCTGTAAAGTAAAGTTGTGGGTGAGAAGGATGGGTACTTCAAGTTGGAAAATAGGTTTAGAAGGGACATTAAGAAAATAACTTGTTCTGAAATGCCTTTTGAAAAGTATTGCTTGGAGTTGGGGCATTCAAAAAGCTGTAAAGTAAAGTTGCGGGTGAAAAGGATGGGAACTTCAACTTGTAAAATGAGTTTAGGAGGGACATTAAGAGAGGAACTGGTTCTGAAATGCC
>CM051269.1:58858429-58988429 GCA_027921565.1 Artemia sinica | reverse complement strand
GTGACTAGGGAATCTTTGAGTCCATACAATATTTCTAAGGTAGAGGATGGGAGTGTGCACTGGACACCTTCAAAACAAAAACTTATCGCTGACCTTCATCAGAAATAGAATATCGTTGTACATCACGTTCTTTTTCGGTGGATGGTAGCCAACGGTTTCAACGTCACAAGCATACATAGAGCCCTCCAATTTGACCAAAAACCCTATTTGAAAAAGTTAATTGACACTTTTGTCGGTAAACGTTCCGAAGGGAAAACGAAGGTTGAAAAGGAAATCTTTAAACTCATTTTGAACTCAGCCTTCGGTAAAATGTGTGTCTCTACTCGTGTCTCTGTTCGATGTCTCTACTCAGTTCGGGAGCGAAAGACATCACTCTTGTCAAAAAAAAAAGTAAGAATAAGAAAAAGAAACCAAGAAGAAAAATTGTTAGATCAAAAAAGGATTTCTTTTCCTAGACTAAAATGGAATATATACCCCACAAGGAATCTCATCCCACTGTCACTACATCTCTAAATCTTTTCACTGCAGAAAGTGTGAATGTCAGTGTAAAACATGGGTACTATGAACAATTCTATCCACAGCAACCCCTCTCTGAAAACATACATTTTCAAATTTATTCCAATGAAGACTACTTCATAGATTTATCATCCACATTTATTGATTTAAAAGTTGTGGTGAGGAAAAATTCTGACAATTTACCTCCCTCCAACGTCGATGGATTATCCTATGAAAATGGTATACTACACAATTTATGTAAACAAATATGTGTCTACATAAATGGAACATTGGTGAGCACTAGCAATAATCCATCAAACTATACAAGTTACATACAATTTATGTTGATGGCTCCAATTTCCTATAAGAGGTCTGCCAATGGGCTATGACTATAGATCAAATTTTGATACTGATGGTGAACTCACTTGGACAGTGAGCAAGCAGCATCATTTAGATGGTAGACTCAATTATAAAATATTCAATATATCCCAATGGATGCCCCCCAATGTTAAAATTGATATAAAGTTACAACTTGAACCGTCCAATTTCATATTGAGAAAAAAACTTGATGCAGCACCCGATGCTAATGTCAATCTCACCTCGGCAATACTTCACGTGCGAAAACAACAGGTTATGAGTTCTGTTGCTTTGGCAATTGAAAAACTAAGAGCCTCTGGAAATAATATCAAACTGCTCGTTCCTTACATAATCGCCAATCAACGTCATATTGCCACTGGATCAAGTACCTACACCGATTCTTCATTTATCAATGGGGAAATTCCTTCGGAACTTGCCTTGGCTTATGTAAAAAGTGCCAGTGCCATAGGCTCGTGGACAAGTTCGCTACATGAATTTGAATTATTTGGACTTTCCTCTCTTGTATGTAAAGTAAATGGAATTCCTCTCTACAATTTGTCCTTTGATAAATACTATAGGACCCTAGAGGAATTGACAATGCAATCCCTAGATCGGGATTCTCAACTATATGAAAATGGTATAACCAATTCAATGTTCGTAAAAAGTCATGGTATCATTGTTTTGGACTTGTCTGGTTCTCAGGATATGAGTATTTTCCAAACGGGTACTGTACGTTTACAGTGTACCTTTGACAAACCATTGATAGAGAGTGTAACATTAATCTCACTCATTCAATTTGAAACCTATTGGGAAATTACCCCCGACGATAGTGTTCTATTAGACTTGGCCTCATGAACACCAATCAAATAATCCATGTATTTAACATGGATCCTTTGATGTCCAAATACAAATCCTATTGTGTACCCTCAGATTTCCTTGATTATATTCATACCGTTAACAAAACCATTATCATTGTTAATAGTAGTCCATCGACTGTGCAGACGGGTCATTGGCTATGCATTTTTCAAAGAGCGAAGAATATAGAATCTTTTGATTCTCTTGGTCTACCATTTACATTCTACACACCACAAATCAAAAACTACCTTGAAGGAAGTGGGAAAACAATTATTCAAAATCGGATGCGAGTACAAGATTTATCAACCAAAAGCTGGGGTTTTCCTGCATTACTATATTTCATTTTTCGATGTCGTGACTATACTTTCAGTGAATTTCTCAACATTTATGTACACAGTCCTCGTTTGAATGACTTTCTAGTAGAAAATACCCTCTCAGATCTGTATAAATAATAATTTTAGTGCCCTAAGAATAAACTGTCTAAAATGTATGTGAATTTGTTTATTAATAAAGTATATGTATGCACTATAAAAAAGTCTTTTGTCTTCATTTTTAGATTTCTTCTTCTTCTTCATAGTCATTTAGATATTCATCGTAGTCGTCATCGACAACGATTAGCGGTGGCAGATCATTGGGATTCAACTTGTACTGATCCTGGCGTGCAAAGTCAGGGTCACATTTTCCACAATATATTGTAACTTCATTTTTATTAAATCTCCTTGTGAAGTTAATGATACTATTACGATTCATATTGTAAAGTTCACCTGTTTTCTATCTGATGATTTGAAGTAATGTCGCACACAATATTCTCATATGAAGAATCACTTTCTGTAACAACCAAATAAAAATCAGCAGGTTTATAATCATTACTAGCATTGTCCTCACAACGATGACGCAGGAACCATAATCTCTTCATGTTTCTACAATTGAAACGTGCTCCAAATTCTTCTTCCGAACACATTTTAAATCCACGACGATACCAATCCCTTAGAAATAAACTGAAGTCACATTTAGGGTTTTTCCAATTATGCCAGGGTAAGTATTTTCCCATTGGTCACACTTATCAAAATAACAATTGGAACAGATATCCATTAGGATGAGAGTCACAAGTCTCTTCAAGACAGGTATTACAACCCTTAATTTGTACAGCATATCCTTTATTCAATTTACACGGATTGTATAATCTACACTTTTCATTATAGTCATCAAATGTAGCACAGTTCTCACATTATGACCACCTGCCCAATGTATATAAACATAGTGAACATGTATAATACATTTTTTTGATGTTGTCCGTCTCACTGCTAATAAGAAGCTGACTCGCAAACAATAAAAAAAATTGTCTTCTAGGAGGAGGAGGAGGAGGATTAATCGAGTATCGTCACAAAAACTTATTTCCTATTGTTTTAAAGAATGAATTTCTAGGTAGTGGTTAAAAGCAGAATCACAATGTCATTTTGTTTCGTTTCAATTAATATATCAATAAATTGAGTAAATGCATTTGATTCACAACGCATAAGCTTCATACAATAGTCCAAAGATGGGGAATCAGTTCCCATTATACTGTTAAGCATTTCTAGAGAAAATATTTTCCGTTGAATAGGTAATTCCAGAAAGACATCATCTAACACTAAATATTTTTCCAACTTTACTAGATTCCGTAAGATCTTCTGTTTCTCAAATCCAATCATTTCGTTCTAGATACTCCCACTACCAAGTGTAGACTAAAATAACAATTGCAAGTTTCCACTTTGTGCACACTCTCAATACCTATTGGTCACCCCCGCTATAGAGAGAAAGTGGAGTAAACGACCATCTAGAGTGTCTTATCAAAAAAAGCATTATAAAAAAGAAAAACATTTTTATTGACAGAAATGTAATGAAAGAATATATTTTCACTCTCTTCGCGTTAGGTGAGTCGATCCATTTTCCTCAATGTGCTTCAGAGTGGCATTCAACCCATGCTGTAGTCGTGATAAATACATTGTATTCACTTTTGCGGCAAAACATAATTGTTCATCTGACTTAAATTTACTCAATGATATAACGTGTCTGCCAAACATCTCATCCCACTCAAATGTTAGTCGGGAATCGTTTCCAAATTTAACTGCTACATTGGGAGCCATTGTCTTCACAACATCACTGTCAGCTCCTTCGAGGTGTAATAGTGTAAAGCTACTCATTTTCACAAAATTTGAACGTTTATTTTTCCAATTTGAAACAATGTAAACTTATCAAATTCAACTTATTGACTGAGATACTAACTCAGTATCGGGCTTTTTATGTCCACGCTCAATGTCAGAGTAAAATCGTCAACGCCTATAACCTTGCTACCATTCATTGATACAGTAATGTCCTATCTGTCTTCTACCTTTGATTGACACAGTAATGTCCTACCTGCCCCGTACCTTAGATTGACACAGTAATGTTCTACCTACCCTCTACGTACCATTGATACAGTAATGTCCCATCTTCCCCGCACCTTTAATTGACACAGTAATGTCCTACTTGCCCCGTACCTTAGATTGACATAGTAATGTCCTACCTGCCTCGTACCTTAGATTGACATAGTAATGTCCTACCTGCCCCGTACCTTAGATTGACATAGTAATGTCCTACCTGTCCCGTACCTTAGATTGACACAGTAATGTCCTAATTACCCTCTACCTATCATTGATACAGTTTTGTCCCACCTGCCCCGTACCTTTAATTGACACAGTAATGTCCTACCTGCCCCGTACCTTAGATTGACATAGTAATGTCCTACCTGCATCGTACCTTAGATTGACATAGTAATGTCCTACCTGCCCCGTACCTTAGATTGACATAGTAATGTCCTACCTGCCCCTTACCTTAGATTGATATAACACTACTGGCATTGTAAGTTATGCCCTAGAACATATATGGTTCTTGTGAAAGTGATGGGATGCTCGTATAAACTTCATCTAGGGCTCATTTGATTGGAAATTGAAAGTTCTAGTTCACTTTTCAAGAGTCAAGAGATTGAAGGGCAACAAGCCTCACCCCGCGCCCTTTTTTCCCCAAACTATCAGCCACAAAATTCGAGATAGCCATTTTTTTAAAATTGTTTAAAACTTATACAACTAAAACTCCGGTGTCGACACAACCACCAGGGCCCGGGGGGTAGGTGTTGTAAGTGTTGTCCTGGGGGCGTATATGGTTCTTATGAAAGGGATGCTCGTATAATCTTCAGAGAGGGCTCATTCGATTGGAAAATGAAAGTTCGGGTTCAGAGTCAATAGATATCTGAGGGCAACTAACCCCCCCCCCACACACACACCCTTTTTTCTCAAACCCATCCGATGAAAATTTTGAGATAGCCATTTTGTTAAAATATTTCAAAGGTCAGATAAGAAAAACTTATGTGTCGACGCAACCCCCCAGGGCCCCGGGGCGGGCGTTGTAAGTAATGCTCTGCGGGCATATATGGTTTTTATAGAAGGTCTGCTCGTATAAACTTCGGAGAGGGCTCATTTGATTGGAATTGATAGTTCTCGTTCATTTTAAGAGTCAAAAGATATCAGAGGGCAACTAGCCCCCCCCCCTCCACGCCCTGTTTTCCTCAAACCCATTCGATAAGAACTTTGAGAGAGCCATTTTTTCAAAACGGTTCAAAGATCATGTAACGGAAACTCCAGGGTCGACGGAATCCGTCAGGGCCCGGGGTAGGCGTGGTAAGTTATGCCCGGCGGGCATATATAGCTGTTATGGAAGGGATGCTCGCATAAATTTCAGAGAAGGCTCATTTGATTGGAAATTGAAAGTTCTAGTTCAGTTTTTAAGAGTCAAAAGAGATCGGAGGGCAACTATCCCACCACGCTTCTATTCCCCCAAATGAATCCGATAAAAATTTTGATATAAACATTTTGTTAAAAATAGTTCAAAGGTCAGATAACAAAAACTCCGGTGTCTACATAACCCCCCAGGGTCTGGGTAGAGGCACTGCAAGTTATGCCCTGGTGGCACATATGGTTCTAATGGAAGAGATGCTCGTATAAACTTCAGAGAGGGCTCATTTGAATAGAAATTGAAACTTCTAGTTCAATTTTTAAGAGTCAAAAGAGATCGTAGGGCAAATAGCCCCACTCCCACGCTCTTTTTTCCGCAAACCCACCCGATATCAATTTTGAAATAGCCATTTTTTTAATAGTTCAAAGATCAGATAACAAAAACTCCGGTGTCGACACAATCCCCCAGGGACCGGGGGCAGGCGTTTTAAGTTATGTCCTGGGGCCGTATATAGTTCTTATGAAAGAGATGCTCATAATAAACTTCGGAGAGGGCCCATTTGATTTGAAATTAAAGGTTCTAGTTAAAATAAAAAGTTCACTTTAAACAATTAAAATAAAATGTTCACTTTCTCTGAGTCAAAAGAGATCGTAGGGCAACTAGGCTTTCCCCCCCTCCACACGTCTTTCTTCCCCAAACCCATCCGATAAAAATTTTGAGTCGGCCGTTTTGTTAAAAATAGTTTGAAACACCAGATATTAAAACCCTGGGGTTAACACAACCCCCCAGGGCCCGGGTATAGGCATTGTAAGTTATGCCCTGGGTTCATATGATTCTTGTAGAAGGGAGGCTCGCATAAACTTCAGAGAGGGCTCATTTGATTTAGAATGGAAAGTTCTAGTTCACTTTTAAAGAGTCAAAAGAGATCAAAGGGCAATTAGCCCCCCCCACGCCCTTTTTCCCCAAACCCATTCGATAAAAATTTGAGATAGCCATTTTGTTAAAAATAGTTCGAATATCAGACAGTAGAAATTCCGAGGTGGAGACAAACCCATTTTTTTACTTTGATATTGTTACTTTGATACTAGTTTTGATACTTTGATGAAGATTTGATTTTGAAAAAAAAAGTTTGATTTTGAAATAAAGTATTTTTAAGAACTTGGAACTTTTTGCAATCAAAACGAACAAAAATTTATTTTAAAAAAAACTTTCCGAAAAAGAGGTTTTTCAAAGAAAAGTAAAGGCCATTTTAAACTTATCATCAGATACAAATACCTGTTAAAATTCAAACTCAAAGGACCAGAAATTACCATTAAATAATAAATCAAACCCAAAACGAACAGAAATTAAATAAACAATCATAGCAAAAAAAACATACAACAAGTAATAATATAAATCAATAAATAAATTTTAAAGCGAGTTATGCTTAAATTGAATATGCAAATCAAGCTTAAAACGAAAGAAAATATTTTGCTATTGAAGTATAAATGAAACCCAAAACGAACAGAAATTAAATAAAGAACCAATGAAAACAAACATACAATAGATACTAATATACGTTAAATAAATAAATAAATCTTAAAATGAGTGAAACTTAAATTGAATATATAAATCAAGCTTGAAATGAACAAAAATCACTACAAAGAAGAGTTTGGATATCGCCTCCTTCTCTAGCTGTAAAAGTGTAAAACCTACTGTGTCATGGCGCTTTACTGAAAACTATATGTGTCTTGAACAGTCTTGGAAAGTATAAACAAAATTGAATTGAATATTTGATATATAATGACATTAATTATTTAAAGATCCATCAGTTCGAGATTTTATTTCACTGTAATTTTATTTTCATTTTCAATGCTGTAAGAACTGGAAAAGAAAATATTTGTATTATAATTCCTTTTCAGTGAAGCGTCAATCACGCAGTAGGCTTTAGGTTTTTACAGTTTAGTAAGGGGACAATTTTAGGGGTCTTGAACAATTTTAGAAAGAACTAATAAATTGAACTGAATATTTGATGTATAATGATATTAATTACTGAAAGCTCATCAGTTCAAAATTTTACTGTAATTTTAATGTTTATTTTCAATATTAAGTACAAAAGAAAATATTTCATTGAATGGGATATGGTAGTTTACGTTGGCGGTGTCAAGTCGAATTTAGAAGAAATGACTAAATATAAAAGTAAGCTTTTAAATGGGAGCTTAAACAGGTCTCTATGACGTTCCAGTGCCCCGCTAGTGGTAAAGCAGTCAAATTGGCAAGTTAGATATCGAAAATAATGATTAAATATAGAAATTAGCTTTTAAATGTGGGCTTAAACAGCTCTTTATGAAGTTCCAGTGCCCTGCTAGCGATGAACAAAAAAGAAGCAAAGGCAAAAGTTTTTTTTTCTTTTTTTGAAATGAAGATTCAAAAAAATGTTTTCAAAATTTTGGGGAATGGCAACTGTGTGGTTTATTCTTTTTTTTTCAGTGAAAATACCCAGAAAGTATTTTGCTAAATCTACTAAGGTAAAAAATCTAGAGGGTGATTTCCCCCATCTATATATATTTTGCTGAAGCTAAATGGAAGCTATACCATATATATTTTAAAAATAAGTAAAATCTGTAGTTCACTTCTTAATATAAAAAAAATACTTCCATATGTAGTTGTGCAGTTTTGTTTAGAAGCGGGTACCGTATCAAAACAAAGTAACGTAGATTAAAAAAAAAAAAAAAAAAAAAAAAAGCAAAAATATATTGTATCAAACTGCTCAAGAAGGTTTAGCTTTCCTTTGAAGGTTTAATTGTTCTTAGACATCAACATATTGTCAATGTTTGAATATTTAAGGCAAAAAAAATGCTCTAAAGTTTAACTAATTTCTTTTGGTTATTTTCCATTTTTTTCAAGGGAGATGCGCTGTAAGTTTTCGTGTACAGGGTTTTCGACAATGGCAACTCCTATAATGTACGTTTTGTTTCAATCTGAAGCCATTTTCGTGGGGCTTCTGGCTCTTTCAATTCATGTAAATTTATTTTCAAAATAAGACTTACTGTCAAGATTAATTGAACTCATAGTTACAATTTCTGAATCAGCTATAAATGGAAATGATTTTTCACAAGAATTTATGTTTAGACCGCCATTTAAAATTTTTGGTTACAATGGGCCATGGTTTGATTTTACTAGGTTTCAGCTACAACCACAAAAAAAGCTGTGCCAGAAGTCATTGATTGTAAGAGAACATTGTTGTCATTGCACATTTTTGTTTTAGAAAACGTAAGTAATAAGCCCTTGCACAGATAAAATTTGTCACGTTACTGACCTTAAATAAGTTATTTGCTTACCGAATTTTACTATTTTAGCATTGGTTTGACCTATTTTATTTTTCATCTTTTTTTTGGCAAAGCTAAACAGTGAGCAATAAGATTAAAAAAAAAGCAAAATATGGCCTTGGTTGTAAGAGTTCAAGAATATACTTTCAACTCATGGCTTCTTAGAGACATTCTTAACTTGGAATCGTCGATCTGAGCTAAAGTTTCCATCTGAGTAAAGAGCAAGGCATTGAAGAGGAGGTAGTCCCCCTCATGTACAAAATCATTAATTTGCTTCAAGTTTCAATATTGCCCCGTACTTTCAGTTTAGAAAACTTTTTTCTGATCATTTTTCAAATGATGTCGGGAAATCCGCCTCCCCCTTCCATGGAAAGTTTCGCCTCTCCTGCGAAAAATTTCTTCATGGATAGTTCATCTCGTGTAAAATCCTTCCTGGGAAATTCCTCCAGACAATTCCATCTTCGCTGAAAATCACCCCTGGGAAGTTCCCTCGGCCATTGCCGCCTGGAAAATTCTTCCTAGCCGACTTTTATCTGGAAAAAGGAATGGAAATCCGTCCCTCCGTGGAAATTTTTTCCGAAAATCACCCTTCCCCTGTTCCTTGAAGGAAAGGATCCCCTGGAGAAAATCCTCCCGCAGAAAATTTCCCCCCCATGGAAAGGAAACCAGACAATTCTAACTGCAATACAAATTTCCCCAAAAACATGTTCAAATGAAAAATCGTGTCGCCAAAGAAAAATTAAGACAAATAAAAGAATTTACTACAAGAATTCTGGCAAATTTCCCCTTCCCCTTGTGAAACATCCCATGGAAAGTTCAGCCTCGAAAACTGTCTTCCCCACGATAAATTCTCCCCATGGAAAACCCTCCCCCATACAGAAAATATCACCGTCTTCCGAAAAACTTCTGTATACATCACCATAACAAAACTGTATGCAAACAATGGGAGAATTAGCCTATAACTTACTAAATATAGACAGACCGGTGGCGTGCCGCCGCGCCGGAGGTACCGGTTTCACACCGTAGAAACTTTTGGCCATGCCGGCATGTCTTTTATGGGCGGATTGCTGCTTATAAATTGGCATTGCGTGGGGGTTCCTTGCACTTGAAATTGCTCCTCAAGGTATCTTTTCGTGTACCATTGTCAGTGCTTCATACGACCAAGAAAATTGACCTTGCTCCAGTCGGATTTTCACAGTCATTACTGACTTCATTTCGTTCAATTTTTCAAAAACTAGAGAGGATAACTAGTGACTGAAATTTGCAGTAATAGGCTCTACCTTTCCAGGGGTACAACAACAATGTTGCCATTACTACCGCGTTGACTACAGTCGCACTACAATCAACTTCTAGCGTTTACCCTATGTAACAACAGAGGGTAAACGTTAACTACTCTAAGTATATTACCCTCCAACTCTTTTGGATCGGGTTTCCGGAAATTTTCTTTCAAATTTCGGAATTTTCGACAAAGGTGGCGTTTCGATGTTCGAATTCTTTTTTATTTAAGTCTTGCTCCATTGGTATACCATTTTAATGCAATGCTGACGAATAATGATTGGTTATTATCTTGGAAAAAACAGGTTCCTAATGTTCGAAACATTTTGCCATATTTACAGAGTTCAGGTTCCGAACTTTGCTCTGAAAAAAAATATTATGGCCGTTCTTTTAGTACTAAGATCCTACATCTAAGATCTTGCATCTTTCTGCAAAATTTATTATTTTTTAACTCATCTTTGTTCTAAGATCTTGCAGCTCACTGATGTTAGCAAAAAGAGTGAAGAACACCACTGTTCTGCCATGTAGAACAATGATGAGAGAACTTTGAGTATATACTCATCATTGTTCTCAGACCGCTGATCAGAGCAGAATGATGAAAGACGTTTGCATGAAAACAACAAGAGATGTAAGATCTTAGTTCAAAGATTTCACTTTTTAGCCCATTGATGAGTGAAAAAAACGGCTCTATTGTAGTATGCCATCTATAGTCTAGCCACATAGTCTATCCTAGCCACATAGGAATTTACTGAATATTTCAGGATTGAAAAATGGATAAAGCAGGAAATGTTTTGAGAAGGTATTTATATATGTTCTGGATCTTATTTGTAGCCAAATTTCAGATGGTTGGATTTTCATTACCGTGGAAGTTGTTCTGCTTGGCAGATGAAATTACAAATGAGGGATCTTCAGAGAAGAAGCCACCAAAAAATTTTGAAAGGGGGGGGGGCATTTCCCATTAAATTTGAGGGATGACAATAGAGTAAAAGGTAAAATTCTACTTTAGCTACTTTTGGCTATCCTGGAAAAGGGTGGGTTTGGTTAGGAAAATGAAACTTTCAGGGATAGATCTACAGGCAAAAGTAGCCTAGCCTATGTCCTGGGAAGGTAGGCTATTTTGAAATGTCTACTGCCACTTTAGCCTGTAGATCCATCCCTGAAAGTTTCATCCTTCTAACCCAACCCCTTTCTAAGATAGCCAAAAGTAGCTAAAGCAAAATTTTACTGTACCTACCTCCACTCCTTCTCTCTTTAGAGGGTCCTGACCTTTCAAAATCTGTGTGTTATAAAAGTGAAAGCTTGTAAAATAGATCTTCTGCTTAACTGAAGTGCAAAAAAATTGTTATCAGCTTCACAACTTTGCTCAATCCCTGGTAAATATTTACCAAATCATATTATTGAGTCACAACTAAAGTGAGTATATCACTTGATGCCCTATTTTATGCTCTTTACAAATATAATAATCATTTTTGTCAGAAATGAATTTTAGCCTTCACCCCTATATATATACCATTTCAGGGTATATATTTGCACATTAAGGGAGTGGGGGTAACTTTATTTCTGATGTAGGCTAAATGAGAGGTAAGTTTAAACTTTCCCCTCACCCCCCTAATGTGCAAATATATACCCTGAATTGGTATATATATGGGTGGGGGCTAAAATTCATTTCCAACAAAAATTATTATTATATTTGTAAAGAGCATAAAAAAATGCATTGAGTGGTATATTCACTTTAGGCCTAGTTGGAACTCAATAATATGATTTGGTAAATATTTACTCAATCCCTATTCATAAGTTTTTAAATATATACAAATACATTTCATAAATTTAAAAAAAAACATTAGGCTCATTTTTTAGCACTAAGATCTTACATCCTTCTGCAAAGATTATTGTTTTTTAACTCATCTTTGTTCTAAGATCTTACACCTCCCTGATGTTAGCAAAAAGTGTGAAGACCGCCACTGTTCTGTCATATAGAACAATGATGAGAGAACTTTAATGATCTACTCATCTTTGTTCTCAGACTGCTCATCAGAGCAGAATGATGAAAGATGGGTAAATTTTTAACAAATCATATTATTGACTTACAAATAAAGTGAATATACTATTTGATGCCTTTTTTTATGCTGATTACAAATATAATAATCATTTCTGTTGGAAATGAATTTTAGCCCTCCCCCCTATATATGTCAATTCAGGATATATATTTGCACATTTGTGGGTGGGATAAAATTTATTTCCAACAAAAATGATTATTATATTTGTAATCAGCATAAAAAAAGGCATTGAATGGTATATTCACTTTAGTTGTTACTCAATAATATGATTTGGTAAAAATTTACCAAAAGATGTTTTCACAAAAATGACCAAAGATGTAAGATCTTTGTTCAAAGATTTCACTTTTAAGCATTTTCTGACAAAAGATGTAAGATCTTAGCACATTGATGAGTGAAATAACAGCTCTATTGATATGGCTTAAAATTCTACTCAAATAACAGGAATTGAATTTCCAGAACTAAAGCCAGAGAAAAAGAAACTGATAACTGAAAATTAAGGGGAAATGTTGTTTTGTCAAAATTTCAGTAGATATAGACCTGTCATGTAGGCAAATTTCAGGACCTTCTAGAGGGAGAAGGAGTGGAGGTAGGTAATTCAAAATACATTCCAGTGACATACTTTAGCCTGTAGACCCATCCCTGTAAGTTTCATTTTCCCAACCTAACCCCTTTCCAAGATAGCCAAAAGTAGCTAAAGTAGAATTTTACCACATACTATGGGAGGGTATTGCTAAGCTTCCTTGTTAACCCTCTTCTGATTTCTAAGTCTTACAAATTTTCCTACTTCACATGCCTATCATGGGCACCCATTAGCTGAATTTTAGGAGGAGGAGAGGGGGCTTACCTGATCTAATCAGCACTTCCAATGTTGGATATTGACCCCAGTGCTGTGCTGGCACATGCATTGAATGCTGCCAACAAGAGGCCCAGTCAACATCCACCAAAGTGTCATAATGCCACTACTGCCCTGCTGGTGGCAGCATTCTGCTGACTTTGAATTAATTTTAGCTGATTCTTTATTGCTTCAAGCCCAATTTTCAAGCTTTTCTTGTGTTTTTTTAAGGATTTAATTTTTTCCTTTTAGAAATGAAGTGCAGTTTTCAAAATTAAACAAACAAGTGTGCACACAAATAATTTACATGAATTCCTTGTACTCCCAGGGTGAGTTTTTATTCAGCACTGGTTCTTGTAGCACATCCATTGAATAGACAATTGTCTTTTGAACAGACACCAGATTAAATTCCATGTAGGAACATAGGATTTTATGGACTTCTCTATTTCAAGACACTTTGGTGTAGCAAAGAATCAATATTTTTTCAGTCCTTGCCTTAGGCAAGTGTTTATAAATACTGAGGTTTTGATTCTGTGACATAGGTGTGTTGCTTGAAATGGTAGGCTCTGAAAATTCTCAAGTTCCTGACTGTTAAATTCTGAATTTAACATTGAGGACAATTAATATGTTTCACTATTTGTCATAAAGCCATTGGAGATGAAATTACTAGGTGGTGTCTAATTATAGGATAGGGATCTATTTCAGACATCAACAGAAATGAATAGGAAGGAAATTACAAATACAGGTCTCCCTAATCACCACCTCAATAGTTATATCAGCTGGAAAATTAATTTCTAAATTAGTCTAAATTTTATTAATAAGTAACAACGAGAGGGTAAGCTCTAAAAAACAGAATTTTGATACCAATAGATACATCAAAAGAATCAGATTTTTATGCTGATTTCAAATATATAAGTTTTATTAAGTTTAGTCTTACCCATCAAAAGTTACATGACTGAGAAAATCTGCCTTATTTTTGAAAAAAGGGGGAAACACCCCCTAAAAGTCATAGAACTTTAATGAGAATCATACCATCAGATTCAGCAAATCAGAGAACCCTACTATAGAAGTTTCAAGCTCCTATTTGCAAAAATATGGAATTTTGTATTTTTTGCCAGGGAAAAGATCATGGATATGTGTTTATTTATTATTTTTTTTTTCTGGTGTGATTTTATTGACCCAGTGGTATTAGTTCTGAAAATACAATTCCTGTTGTTTGAGTAGAATTATAAGCCATATCAAAGAGTTTTTTCTAAATTTAGGAAATGTATTTTTGGATCTTAAAACTTAATAAATTGGGATTGAGAACAGTTGTGAAGCTGAAAACAGTTTCATTGTGCTTCATTCAAGCAGAATATCTATTTTGCAAGGTTTCACTTTTATAACACAAAGTTTTTTTTAAAGTTCATCAAAGGTCAGGGCTCTCTAGAAGGAGGGGGAGTGTCAGTAGGTATTTCAAAATACCTTCCCAGGACAAACTTTAGTCTGTAGACCCATCCCTGAAAGTTTCATTTTCCTAACCTAAACCCTTTTCAATATAGCAAAAAGTAGCTAAACTAAAATTTTACCCAAGTGGGTAACCTTTTAGCCATAATGCCTTGGGCAACTGCCCTGGTTGCCCCTCTCCCTTTGAACAGATCTGTCCCCAACCCCCTGCTGATGGTCCCATACAACAGCTCAGCCCTATAGGTTTTCACACAAAAAAAACACTCAAACAGCTAAATTCTTACTTTATAGTATGAGGCATGTTTCATTAAGATTTCATGTTTACTTCAATTGTAAACATGTCCCCATGCTACACTATACTCCAAATGAACAATGCCTACAAGCTTTGAAGTTGCCCACCCTGACATATTGACAAAAGAGGGGTAATGTAAATAACAACCTCCTGAAATCTGGGGTAGTGAAATAAGTATTTATTCCCTCTCTCCTGAGCTATATTAGAGGCCACAGTGTAAAATTTCATTTTCCCATGTCTTGAAGAAGAGAGTGGTAAATCTGCAGTTTACAACATAATTTAGCTAATATAAAATTGAGTATATCACTTAATGCCTGTTTTATGTTATTTAATAATTCAATAATTGATTCTGGGGCAAATTCCATTTTGAGCTGTTAAAGGGCTCAAAATAATCTATAGTCACCAAAAGTTCAAAAGCAAGTTTCTAAAAAAAAAAACAAAAAAAAAACTGGCTAGTGATAAAAAAATTTCATTTGTAGCTGATTCAGGAATGGTAGTTATTATATCTTCCTTATTCTTAATAGTAAATTGTCATTTTGAAAAGAATTTTTTTATATCTTAAAAAGAGCTAGAAACCCCTCAAAAATGACGCTGGTTTTGTTTTGACATCATTTTTGAGGGATTTCCGGCTCATTAAAAAAAAATCTGCAAATTTGTTTTCTTAATAACATTTTACTATAAACACTAAGGGGGTTTCCATTTTGGGACCCCATTAAGGGCTCAAAATGGAATTTGCCCCAGAAAGAATTATTGAACTGTGAAATAATTAAAAAAGGCATCAAGTGATGTATTCACTTTCATCCTAGCAAAAATATATTATAAACTGTAAATTTACCAAGAGAGCAACATGATTTCCTAATGTTAGAGGGTTGGCAGAAAATACAATCACTATAAACTCATTCAAAGCTTGGATTGAAAAAGATTGGACCAATGCTGACTAGAAGCCCAGTTAGGACTCAAACATCAAATGATCATACTGGGAACATGAAGAAATCTACAGGAGGTCACCACCTTATCTTGCTGGCAGTTGTAATTTAAGGTAATTCCTGAATCATTTTAAGTGATATTTGATGTTCAACAGATCTGAAACTTCAGTAAAAAATTAGGTAGGTCTTGATGCTTAAAGGAAACCATTTACAAAAAAAACAACAAAGCTTCAACTGATGCAAAGCAACAGAAGTATATTAATTAGGGCTATATGACCATCAAGGGGGGGGGGGTTGGTGTATTTGTGAGTAAAATGATTAGCCTATTATATTTTGAAAGATCAGAAAAAAGGCAGTGAGTAGTGTGTTTACCTTACTCCCATGCGGCCATGCCATTAGCAGAATATCATACTTGCTAAAAAAAGTTCTACTTCTTCCTTCCCAAAAGGGCACTGGGTCTTTAATAAATTTCAAAAAACGTAGTGTTATAAAAGTTAAGGGTAAAGTTCTAGTTGAGAGGCTCCTTGCTATATTGGAAAGTAGTTATGTTGTGTGAATACAACTCTTAGGAATTAATCCAGGGTCCAAAATTAAACCTGGGAAGGTATAACCAAACTGTTGTTATTTCTATTGCTTGGAAGCTTATATACATGACAGTTTTATGCTAATCTAGATTTGGATTTTTTTTTACATTTTACCACAATTGTGGGATTTCAGTCTCTTTTTCATTGGTTCTAGTTTTTGAAAATAAAATCTGTGTTATATCAGTAGAATTTTAAGCCACATCAAAGGTTTTTTTTTCTCAAATTTTTAAATCTTATAGACCAGGATTAGGCAAAGATATATGCTCAAAACACTTTTCTTGTGCCTCATTTAAGCAGTAGATCTATTTTTCAAGGTTTTACTTTTGTAACACAAAGATTGTAAAAAGTCATCAAAGGTTAACACTCTTTGAAGTGAGAATGAGTGGAGGTAGGCCTAGGTACTTAAAAATGCCTTCCTAGTAAACCATTTGGGCTCTGGAACCATTCTTGAGAGTTTCATCCACCTAACTCAACTACTTTATAAGATGAACAAAAGCCCCTAATGTAAAATTTTACCAAAGTGATGGCCCATTTTTAGTTTAACCTATTACTTTGCTTGGTAAAACATGAACACACCACAATGCTCTGAATAAGAATAAAAAAATGATTGCTAGTGGCAATAGATTTTGCTTTGTTTCACTTAATATTAATGGAACCAAAGACAATGATCTTCTTATTGATGAGCTTCTTGATTATGATAAAGTTTTTCTACAGGAACATTTTCTAACTAAACCTAATATAGATACTCTTAAACGGTCACCCACCCACCACACGTTTGTATGTGAAGCTAAAAAAAAACGGGCTGTTGACCCTCTGGGGGCCTTGCAACTTCAGTTTGCCTTGCTAAGAAACCTGAGCTTATTTCTTCTGATCATAATTTACTGGCAATAAAATGCGGTAATATGGTCCTCATCAATGTCTGTATGCCATGCAATCGCAAAGAACATTTTTTCTCTATCTGTCTTCGCGGGTTCTTGTAATCAACCCAGGACTCTTCTGCTAAGAGTGACCAATCAGGGATTAAATTGGATTGTGGCTGGTGATATCAATGCCAATCTTCTGTCCCAATCTGAAAGAAGTGACCTGTTTTTTAATGCTTTGCGTAGTGACTATCAGTTAGTCAATAAAGATAAACAGTTTACCTACATTCATAACCGTGATGGTTCTAGATCAAACCTTGATCATACTATAGTTTCAAGTGGATCACTCGTGATTCCTCCTGTCATTGTTTTAGATGATAAAATTGAGGATGATCACATGCCTTTAACTTGCGAAATTGAGCCTTCTGCTCTGCTGGCTTATAACCATTTTTCTTACCATAATAAATGGTTTGATAAGCCAAATTGGAAATGAGTAATTTTTGAAGTTTATTTATATGTTCTTTGCTCGTTATTATCAAGCCTGAAAGTGCCTTTTCACCTTTTACAAACCTCTGTAAGGTCATCGACAGCTAAGATCGATTTAAATTGTTACTATTACCAGATTGTAAATTGTTTGAAGGCAGCTGCTTCAGTTTCAGTTCCTATTGAACGTGTTAGATTTCGCACCAGAAAACCATTATGGAATGTGTGCCCAGAAGTAAAAAAAAGCTAAACAACGCGCAAAGTTTTGGCTTTGCCTTTGGATTGCTTGTGATCAGCCCAAGTCTGGTGAAGTATTTAAAATTAAGTAAAATTCGAAACGTCAGTTTAGATCTTCTTTGCGTCAAGCCCGCCTGAATGGTCTGGATGGCCCCTCGGATCGGAAGTCTTGGTCCACTGTAATTATTAGCAGCAAGTGTGTGCCGGCTACCGTTTCAATTATTAAAATCAGTGATTTTGTTGCTCATTTACTCGTGTTTTTTTCTACTTTTAATCATTCTATCCAGTCCATGTTTTCTTCCTTATTGCATAATACTATTCCTCGAGTTCTTTGGCAAGTCCATATATTGTCAATATCTAGTGGTGATATCTATCGGGCTTTTAAGAGTGTTAAGAAATCAAGTGCTCCTGATATGGATGGTCTGTGTTACAATCACTTCACTATTAAGTGTCCATTATTGTTAACACACATTCAGCTCCTTTTCCAGATGTGTTTAGCCCAGTCCTTAGTTCCAGATAGTTTTCTTTCGGGAATTGTAACATCAGTTTTGAAAAAGGGAAAGGACGCAGATCAGTGTTCCAGTTATTGACCAATTACAGTGTCCTGCTTCATGAGCAAGCTGTTCAAGTATGCTCTATTGCCTGAAGTTTTGACTAAATGTGATTTTTATGAGATTAGAACCGGCTCTGGGTTCAGAGCCGGTTTTGGTTGTTCTCAAGCCCATCATATACTTGGTCAGTTGCTAGTCTTGTGAAAAATGCAAAAAAGGCCACTTTATTTTTGCTCGGTTGATATCTCGGGCGCTTTTGACAACGTTGTACATTAGCAAGCGCTTCACTGCTTAGTTAAAGCAGGAGTTAATTCTTCTGTAGTAAAAGTTCTACAATATTGGTAGCCTATTCCAATTCGTTGGTTTGGTTAAAATGGATGTCTGATATATCCGAACCTATCTCAGTAAAGAAGGGAGTTAGGCAAGGTGGTGTGCTGTCTCCATATATTTTTAAAACTGTGTTTGCGGACTGTTTGTGAATGCTGTCTCCTACCGTGTTTTTAGAAAATACTGCTGTTAGTCACATTGCCTATGCTGATGATGTTCTGCTAGTTAGTCAAACTAGGTCAGGCCTCACAAAAAATCTAAATGTTCTGATTAATGCTTTAAGTATGATTGGGCTTTCTGTAAATGCTTCAAAATGCGAGTTTCTGTGTTTTAATATTTCTAAACCAGCTCCTCTTTTACGTGTGGGTACAATGCTACTCAAGTGTGTCTCAAAGTTGAAATGGCTTGGGATTACTTTTTCTGATACACTTTTGACTACATGCTTGTCTCTGGTTGCTAGTGCTCTGCAGTGTATTCGCTTCTCATATGGTAAAATCTTGCCTAATAGAGGGAGGTACAGCCGCCGAGGCTTATGTAAACTTTACCATAGTCTTTGTTCTCCTACAATTATTTTTCTTTCCGGTTTGCAGCCTTTAATGTGCAAAAAAGACCGTCTTCAGCTAAGGAGAGGCTATTTTAAATATTGTAAATTCCTGCTATATTTACCAAGGTGGTACAGAAATCACCCGATTATTTCTCATTTTGGACTTATCAGCCCTCTAGTGCTGCTTGACAACATTGCTAAGGACCTGAGGACCAATACTCCAAGGAAGATATGTGCCAGTGACCCCCTCACTTATTTTTTTCCAGATTAGATATTTATAAATATTGTTATGTTATTTATGTCGTGTTTTTCTTATTATTTCCTTTTGGATAATATGATTTTGTTTTTTCTTTTTTACTCCACATTTATTTTATATTGCGGGTTATAAATAAACTTACTTACTTACTAATGCAATTTTTTTGTGCTGTATCCAAACATACTATAACACAATTCCATTTTGAACCCCTAAGGAGATCCTTACAGTGATACCTCATTCTTCTTTTTTGGGGGGTCAAAGAGCTAAGGTGAGGATATACCATTCAATTTTTAGTTCAGTGCTAAGTTAATATTTCAGAGTTGTATTTTCATCTGCAGATATGTGCAGTAAATTCAAAGTTTTACTCTACTTACCCAGGTGGAATGTGAACACACAACCTGATATAAATTGCGTGCTCTTTCTAAACATACTGATTAATTCCTTTGCAATTTAATTTCGAGTCCTCAATGTGATACCTTGCTCTTTGTTATTTGTCAGTAGTTATACCTTGCTCTTTGTTATTTGTTGGCAGTGATACCTTGCTCTTTGTTATTTGCCAGTAGAGATACCTTGATCTTTGTTATTTGCGAGTAGTGATACCTTGCTCTTTGTTATTTGCCAGTAGTGATACCTTGCTCTTTGTTATTTGTTGGCAGTGATACCTTGCTCTTTGTTATTTGTCAGTAGTTATACCTTGCTCTTTGTTATTTGTTGGCAGTGATACCTTGCTCTTTGTTATTTGCCAGTAGTGATACCTTGCTCTTTGTTATTTGTTGGCAGTGATACCTTGCTCTTTGTTATTTGTCAGTAGTTATACCTTGCTCTTTGTTATTTGTTGGCAGTGATACCTTGCTCTTTGTTATTTGCCAGTAGAGATACCTTGATCTTTGTTATTTGCGAGTAGTTATACCTTGCTCTTTGTTATTTGCCAGTAGTGATACCTTGCTCTTTGTTATTTGTTGGCAGTGATACCTTGCTCTTTGTTATTTGCCAGTAGTGATACCTTGCTCTTTGTTATTTGTTGGCAGTGATACCTTGCTCTTTGTTATTTGCCAGTAGAGATACCTTGATCTTTGTTATTTGCGAGTAGTGATACCTTGCTCTTTGTTATTTGCCAGTAGTGATACCTTGCTCTTTACTATATTTGCAATTAACTCTGAAACTATTTAAAGCAACTATTAAGACTTATTTATGCCAATTGTAAATTGCTTCATATGCTCCCCCCTCTCCCTGATGGATAAATATAGAGCCCACTATAGCCTGAATATTCACAATATTTATCAGATTAGCACAGCTCTTTTCTTCCAGCCAATTGATTAGCATTTATTCTAAAAATAGCAAGGAAGAAACATGAACACTAAGCCTTGGGTCTGAAGACAAGATTTGTGAATGCAAATAAATCCTTTAAGATCAGCCTATGGAATGTTAGAACCATGTCAGCACAGTCAAAAACCAAACAAGTCCTCTGCAAATGCAAGAAGTTCAGACTTGACATAGTTGCCATTAATCATGCAAGAATGAAAGATGGTGAGAAAAGAATGAACAGTGAGTATACAATGTTTAAAGTGCTATGTAGCAGAAAAACTGAGATTCTCTTTGCTTGAATTATAGGAATATCAACAGCTACAAACACCCTGTGGATATGGATACTGTAGATACACCTTATGCTCATGGATATCTACTCTGCTTATGGATATCTACTCTGCAGTAGTGATACCTTGCTCTTTGTTATTTGTTGGCAGTGATACCTTGCTCTTTGTTATTTGTCAGTAGTTATACCTTGCTCTTTGTTATTTGTTGGCAGTGATACCTTGCTCTTTGTTATTTGCCAGTAGTGATACCTTGCTCTTTGTTATTTGTTGGCAGTGATACCTTGCTCTTTGTTATTTGTCAGTAGTTATACCTTGCTCTTTGTTATTTGTTGGCAGTGATACCTTGCTCTTTGTTATTTGCCAGTAGAGATACCTTGATCTTTGTTATTTGCGAGTAGTTATACCTTGCTCTTTGTTATTTGCCAGTAGTGATACCTTGCTCTTTGTTATTTGTTGGCAGTGATACCTTGCTCTTTGTTATTTGCCAGTAGTGATACCTTGCTCTTTGTTATTTGTTGGCAGTGATACCTTGCTCTTTGTTATTTGCCAGTAGAGATACCTTGATCTTTGTTATTTGCGAGTAGTGATACCTTGCTCTTTGTTATTTGCCAGTAGTGATACCTTGCTCTTTACTATATTTGCAATTAACTCTGAAACTATTTAAAGCAACTATTAAGACTTATTTATGCCAATTGTAAATTGCTTCATATGCTCCCCCCTCTCCCTGATGGATAAATATAGAGCCCACTATAGCCTGAATATTCACAATATTTATCAGATTAGCACAGCTCTTTTCTTCCAGCCAATTGATTAGCATTTATTCTAAAAATAGCAAGGAAGAAACATGAACACTAAGCCTTGGGTCTGAAGACAAGATTTGTGAATGCAAATAAATCCTTTAAGATCAGCCTATGGAATGTTAGAACCATGTCAGCACAGTCAAAAACCAAACAAGTCCTCTGCAAATGCAAGAAGTTCAGACTTGACATAGTTGCCATTAATCATGCAAGAATGAAAGATGGTGAGAAAAGAATGAACAGTGAGTATACAATGTTTAAAGTGCTATGTAGCAGAAAAACTGAGATTCTCTTTGCTTGAATTATAGGAATATCAACAGCTACAAACACCCTGTGGATATGGATACTGTAGATACACCTTATGCTCATGGATATCTACTCTGCTTATGGATATTCCTATGCTCAATATCTATAACTATGTCCAACAGCTACAAACACTCGATGCTCATGGAAATCAATTATTGAAAGAATACTGTATGCAAGATATGCTTCTAACCATGTCAAAATGTCACTGATCATGTGTTATGTACCTGCAAATGATGCCATTAAAGATGAGTCCCCCTCCACAACATCACCTGTATTACAAGTGACCTTAATGTAAAAGTTGGGTATGAAAGATCCTACTGCCTTGAAGTGATGGGACACCATAGACTTGGCACAATAAATGAAAATTGCAACCAAGTCTTCTGAAAGAGTAGTGAAATGGATAAAGGAATTTATTGCTTACCCATTGAGTTAACAAAAATAATGACAGAGCAAAGAAAACAACAACAAAAACTGAAGAAAATCACAAAAAAAGAGTCAACAAATAAACCAAACATTACATATAAATAAACAATGCAACTAATAAAACAAATCATTTGGTTACTGTAGAAGTAATTTGTGCCACTGGTGGTTATGAACCTTTGAATTATGACTTAGAATTTGCTTCTCAACTGTTACATATGGTTCTGTGATCTTGTAGTGCTTAATCAGTTTTGTATTTCTAGTCCATAATAAGTTCATTAATTGACAAGGATGTTCAGAAATTTATTCAAGTTAGGAATTCAGAAAATTTTGGTTTTTCTATCAAAAAGACAAAAATGTGGCTATACATACAACCCACAATAGCTTCTACATCATGACAACGCTGTTTAACTTTTTTCTATGTAGCACAGATGTTGACACCCAACAACTACTGCAGGATACTATACAATTTCAAGAAATGCAACACAAGTGCATTATGTCAGTTTCTAAGTATTAGCAGACCACTGCTTCTGAACTATAAAATATTGCATGAACAGGCACAAAGGCATATGCAGGGGAAGGGAAAGGGTTGTTTTAAAACATGCGGAAAAAGTATTTATATCAAGAAAAATGCTTCAACACCTCCCCCCCCCCTTTACACAACACATATTTTAACAAATAGGGTAACAAGTTAATAGTCATTGCAGGATTCTATGCAGCATCAAAAATGTAACTTGTGTGCATTATGTCAACTTGTAAGTTAGAGGAGACCAGTGCTCAAAACTATTCAAAATGTATATAAAGACACAAGGGCGTCCACAGAGGAGGATGAGTTTGTTTTCAACCCTTCTTGTGGGACCCCCTTCCTGTTAAAGGCCATGAATATACAAAGTGTGCAACACTTTGGTGAGCTCCAGAAAAATGATATATTTCTAGAAAAAATAACTTTCCAAGGCCTTGACCCTTGGAAGATATTTGCTTCCAATCCCAACCCCCTCTACACCATGCAAATTTGTTTGTGTTTTCTTTTACAGATGGTATGCATCCAAATCGTCATTGTGCCTCTTTGCTAACTGACGAACTGCAACCTTTAGAATAGTATGCAAGTAGGTTTGTGCAGAAGTAGAGACTTGTTTGTGAAGTTTTTGCAGTGGAAGGAAGTAGAATCTTAGAGTCCATTGACAGTGTCTTGACAGGAATATTTAGCTTTCCTATTTTACAGTTTAAGTCTTTATTAAAACTCTGGTGCGTCTTTTGAAACTTGAATGTTTGTTTTGTGAATAGAAGAACTGATCTATCACCTCAAAATCGTTTACTATTTCCTGGGAAATCTACTTAGACTTGGTGCCTAAAGTTACAAGAAATTTCTTATTTATTCCCTATCTTTTAACGGTACAATCCCATTATATGGGCATCTCGGGTTAATGACGTCTTTGACCCGTTTTTGACGTCTTAACTGTTATAGAACAGGCAAGGATAGCAAGGTTTTCATTGCGTATACGATATTAAACTGTGTTTTTTGGGGTTTGGGGGGGGGGAATAGGTACCTAGGTTAGGCTAGGTTACGTATTTATTATATGCAATGCTTTACCCCATCTCCCCCCTCCCCCCTAATGTGCAAATACATAGCCCAAATTTGTTTCTAAACTATTATATATTCATCCTATTTTATTTTATTTCATTAGCATTAACCAAACTTGACTTCTTAGAGAGGCCCATATAATGGGATAGTACCCTTTTAACTTACCACTAGATGAAAATCCTTCAACTAAAGTAGTAGTCTACTTCGGTGTAATCCAAAATTAGTTGTTGGATTATAACCCAATGACAAACGACTGTAATTATATTCAATCAATCAATTTTATTCAATCAATAAACTCAACAAAATACACTTCAATATAAACTTCCCCGTAAGGCTCTATGGCCAGTCATTTTTCTTGCTCATTTGATTTGCATATGTTGGATGCTTTCTATTTAACAATAGGTAGAGGCAAGGCACATAGGTGGGTGGACAAATGTCCCCCCCCCCCTGCCCTACAGCTTCACTGAAGGCTTATGTTCTGGTAAAATAAATGGTAAAATTCTGTTTGAGAGGAAAATTGTCATTAATATCAAGTATTAATTGAGTAAAATATTATGGTCTGAGCCTCTCCATTGCTCATTATTCCCCTTCTTCTTTGGCAAAAAGCACTTGGACTCGCATTCCTTTGGGGTCCTTGTCACTTCAAAGTTGGTTGATGCTCCTCCATGGCATTGATTTTTATTCTTCCAGGGGGCAAAGAACAACTACTTTGGCATTGTTATAAGGGCAAAACAAGAGAAGCATAGGGTCTTACTAACTTTTTCTTACAATTTAAGAGTACGCACTCAGCAGGCACACTTGTGGCTCTTGCAACAGGACCCTCCCCTTCTTCTGCTTTTTCACCCTTCTTCTTACCTTTTTAAAGACGTCTTTTGCAAAATGTTGAGACTTCAGACGAAGTCAAATCATTCACAGCCCCTGGACCATAGATTTTTTTAAATGGAAGAAGTTCATCACAGTTTGAACTTGAGGGGGAAATCCTTGGATTTTTCCAAAGGTTCGTTTTTAGGTTCCTATCCCAGAGGGAGCAAATCTGGATTACCAAAAGGATAATTGTGAGACTTAATATGTTCAGGGTTGGGGTCCAGCTTTGGTAAAATTATTGAGAAGAAATTTCACTATCCCTCCATGTGCAAGTGTGTAATAACTACACCTAATAATAATAATAATAATTTATTTATAACCCACTGCACAAACAATGTGAAAAATAGTGTAGTAAAGAGAAAAAGGAAAGAAAAAATAAACACACACAGCACTTAAAGTATAGATACACAAATAAAAAGAAAAATCAGGGAAACAAACGAATGAGACCACGGTGAGGAGACAGTTTTTCATAGGCATTTGCAGACAGTTTTATATGTAAATCACGAAGTTTTTCAATTATATAAGGTGCGTTACACTTTTTCATAATACGGCGATTACGAAATGACAACGGAAGATACAGCAAAAATTTGGAATACCGATAATAACATTTCCTTAATTTAGATTATTCTTCCTAAGCAAAATGTAAATACCTGAAAGGTCATGGTCACAGAAAACAGAGTACAGCGACACTGTACTCTGTGATTGTACTTTGACCGATTTACAACTAATCTTTTTCTAGGAGTGGTGTCAGATTGATTGGGGCCAGTAAAGGCCACACAGAGCTACAACTATTGATTTCTGAATTAAAAAAGCTAAAAGCCACAGTAGCACAACTGGGAAAGTCACAATTATCTTCATCACAAGATTTGCTGAACTGGACAACTAGTGAAGGGAATGCAGCTTTGCAAGAAGTGTCTACCTATAATGGTGAATTGAGTGTGCTTTTTCAAAATTTTACTGCTGATGTTTGTGGTAACTATTATTTTCATTTGACAATTTGTATATATTAAATAGTTTAGTTTGTTTCGATTGTAACCTTTTATGTACAGAGGTAGACCCAGTGTTGCCAGATGTCTGGCTTATAATTGTGTCGCCATAATAGTGAAAATGTGCCATTTTTCTAGTGAAATTTTGCTGAATGTACGATATTCCCCCCAGAAAATGCGCCAATTTGAAAAATTCAATGCGCAACCGCCTCAAAAGAGTACCCAAATGGCGCAGATCCACCCCATATGACAACTCTGGTATGACCCTCAGGACAGGGATCAGAAGATTTTTCCAGGGAGGGGGTCAGAGCAAAGAAAAGTAAATTTTTAGTCAGTGTTTTCCAATTTTCCCTAGAAAGTGGAGTCCAGACTATCTCTGCAATAAGAAAGCCCGCACTTTTTCTGTCTCTTATCTGTTTGTGTGTGCATGGCTGTAGCAGGTGTGTGCATGGCTGTAGCAGGTGTGTGCATGGATAAGGTGCTTGGGATGTCAGCTGGCACGTACGCAGGGGGGGGGGGGAGCGGAAGCCCCCCCCCCCCAAATCTCACAATTTTTTTTATTTTCCCATAATTTTCTGATACTTCTCACAGAATAAGGGATTTGAAGGATTTGCCCCCCCCCCCCGAAACAAATCCCTGCGTACGTGCCTGGATGTCGGGGATATTTTGTCCTTAGTTAGAAAATTAACTTTGTGCAATTTATAGTAGTAATGATTTGTATAGCTAAATTAAAAGTTGATTAAATTTGCATCATTGTCAGTAATTTTCTTTGCCCCTGACTTACTCGCTACCTACTTTTAAAGATATCTACACTACTGGCATGGAACCATTGCTGTTGATCCCAAAGATTTCTTAGCTCTTTTTACTTTGAGGAGCTGGTTATAAATTCTCAAAACACACTTTAAAGGCTTTATGTCACTTATATTAGCAGTGAAGTTAAAACACGTATATATATATGTGTGTGTGTATGTTATGATGGGGCGAAACTAAAGTTTCTCTAAATTCTGTTTCTAATTCTGATACCACCTCAATGTCTAGATTCCGATACGAATCCTGATTTCAATAAGACTTATTTTTTATGGTAAAGATTTTTGGTAGCCACATCTCCTTATCAAGTTAGTATTAGAAATGTTTCAGGTGCAATAGCTGAATGTTAATTAATAGCCATTTCAAAATATTATCATTTATCTGCCATAAAGATAAGAACTTAAAAAAGATAGCTTGTACATTATATGTTCCAGAATTTAGACAGTTTATTGATATCAAAGGTTTAAGTTGCCATGTTGTCACATTGACTAAACCATATTAGTCATAGAAAGATAAGAACTTACGAAAGTCAATTATCTTTTAGTCATAAATTATATTGATGCAATGAGGTTTGAATTATAATTTCAGTATTATCATATATTTGCTTTCATGCTTACATACAATGCATATAGAGCTGGGGAATGGGAAAATTTTCCGAGATTCCTTCAGTAGGTCTTCCAGGAAAAAAATATCATCTTATAAGGAAGAAATTGGGTATTTCTAGGTTTGTAGACCATCCTTTTTCTTAAGTTAAAATCTATTATTGCCTTCCCCCTCCCGTAAAACTTTTACTGCATACAGTTTTAGTCATGTTATTATTA
Organism: Artemia sinica; assembly: GCA_027921565.1. Lineage (NCBI taxonomy): Eukaryota > Metazoa > Arthropoda > Branchiopoda > Anostraca > Artemiidae > Artemia > Artemia sinica. The sequence continues at coordinate 58,960,819 of CM051269.1, read as the reverse complement.
AGATATCTACCCACAGGGGAGTAGAGGCAGAACCCTCTTTCCTCCTAGAGAAACATGGGGGGGGGGTCAAAATTGGGACATATCATATAATTTGAGTGGTGTGTTGCATCTGTTGAGGGACATATAGATATATGTATTTTTTATTTATATTTTATGTTTTTATTCCCAAATTCACGGTATCAGACATAATTAAACATCTGATTTGCCGCTAGTCTTTTATCGAGGTTTTCGATGACTATTGAGCCTTCTTTTGAAAGAGTCAATAGAGAAACTTTTAGGGATGACCTCGAGTAAGATTATTCCAGATCAAAGTGCAACGTCGAATAAAGCTTTTCTTCAAACGCTTTGTTTTTGGTGTACCAACCTCAAGATAATTGGAAGAGCTGTGTGCCTTTGTGTCTGACTTGTCGGTATGGCAATGGGGGCACAATACGAGAAGGCTTTACAGAAGGAGGTGAATTTATGTACTTGTAGAAGGCGGCCATCAACCTCTCGCTAACTGTTTAGAGAGAGTCGTGGGGAATGACTGAACCAGCCCTAATAGTCCTATCCTGAATCTTTTGGAGCGGTGCCAACAATCTTTTGGAGCACCGAATACAGCGAGCATCCGTACTCGGTGATGGAACTGGGCGGTAGAAGGTTTTTGTAACGAAGGGTAATCCCCAGCGTTATTGTGCAGGTGACTCACCGAATCGAGGTGGGTTTTCCAAAAGAAATCTGAAGAGAAGTTGATTCCAAGGAGACAAAGCTTTCGTTATAGCTTTACTCATGAAGATGAATTTGAGGCGAATAAGTGGCACTTTTGATTAGGAGATCATCAGTTTTTAATTTTTTTGTTTTTTAATATTTAATTAAATTGGCTATCCAGGCATCTGACCACTTTTCTAATTTTCAAAGATCGGTCTGTAGGGCAGGGAGGCTTGGATTGGGTCTTCTTGTTCTGGGATGCCTTCGTGTGTCATGGTGTCATCAGAAAAGGGATGCAGAAGGCTACACAAGGTTATCTCCCATTTCATTTATATAAAGAATGAAAAGCACAGGTCCCAATATACTACACGGATACACCTGCCTCTATTGGATATTCGAGGGAAGTGGACTCGCCAAGAACATCCCGCAGTGAACGATCAGAAAGAAACCTCACGATCAGTTTTAACACGCATCCTCTGACAACATACCGTAAAGTTTCTTCAGTAGGCTACTATGCAGTACTCTATCAAAAACTTAAGAAACGTCGAATGACAATAACCTGATGTTGTGTCCTTTTGCTAGAATTTTGATCCGTTCCTAGTGTTTAGCCCGTTTAGTTCCACTCCTAGTGTTTAGCGCATACGCAGTCTTAAAACGCCACGTCTGTCCAGCCCTTTGGATTCTCTTTCCAAACTCAGCAAGCTTAGCTAAAGCAACCATCAGTCATGCAGCATTTGAATGGACGTAAAATTCAACGTCTTAACTAAAGAAACGTCTTAGACCAAAAAGAATGGAATCATTGTTGCTTTATTATGTGCAAAATCTCATTATTGGTTGCTTGTGTCATAACTTTAACAAATATCCTTGTTGGAATAAAGGAATAGCACTATAGTGAATAAAATACCATTAAACTTTTTTTTTAATCAGCTGAATACTAAAATGAAAAGCAGGTTGTCTCCGAATAGGATGGGAGGATTTCCTAAGGAAAATTTTAAGAGAAAATGAGAACATCTTGGGAAGGTGTAAAGAGGGAGACTTTAATAGATTGGGATGGAGGAGGAGCATTCGTAGCTGTGTTGGCCTCAGGTAGCTAGGTGCTGTTGTAAGTTTTTAGAAGCAATACTTAAAAATATTGCCATTTATACGTTTTAAATGGTTATCAATTCTTTAAGAGAGGAAGGCGCGGTCTTTTAAATCCTCCTATATTTACTATCAAAGGAGTTTTGTCTATCAACGTTAATGCTCATAATTTTCTTTTTTAGTCAATGTTTTATTAATTCTACGAAGGGAAACTTTTTGGGACTAGGCTTCCAACAAATCTCTGTAACAATCCTCTAAGATTGTTCTTATATTTATGCCTTTTTGCATTTTAAAAATTCTCCTTTCCCTCGCACAAATAAGTTATGCATACGTGCTTGCTTGCAGCCCAAGCTTTCTGAGGCTGTAGGGCCTTTTACGATATTTTGTAATAAATAGACTAATATATTATTTTGCATATCTGATCAACACGTAAATCACTGGATGTAATATATATTGCGAGACGAAATTGCAGAAATGTTTGCTCACTATCAAAGGATTTTTTTTTTTTTTTTTTTTTTTTTTTTTTTTTTTTTTTTTTTTTTTTTTTTTTTTAGTGTTTAATTAACGTGTACGAAGGGAAACTTTTTGGAACTAGGCTCCCCACAAATTTCAGCAACAATACTCTAAGATTTTTCTTATATTTATGCTATTTTGCATTTTTTGAATTGCCCCCTTTCCTCGCACCAAAACGTTTTGCATACGAGCTTTACGGTATCTTTTAAGAATTAGACTGACATATTATTTTACATCTGATCGACAAGTAAATCACTAAATTTAATATATATTTTGAAATATATTTCGCAATATATATCAATTTTCAACTAAAATCAGTTCGAGTGATGTACTTTTGGTTCCTGAAATACCTACTTTATTTGCCTCGATCTTACCGTAATCATGCCATTGTTCGTAAATACGATGCTACGGATTTTTCAATGTCATTAAAAAGATTAAATACTGTTTTAGCTGATAATGCTGTTTTTTTCTCTATGCTGTTTCCACCCGTTAATCCGATTGTTTTGCCGTTAATGGTTGTGCATTATATTTGTGTATATTGAAAACACTTGTGTTTTGTTGTTTTGTAGCGGGTTAAAAATAAATTATTATTATTAGTATAAATGCTGTTGCATAAGTATTTAAAAGACATGATAACAAAGAAGGATGTGTTGTATCTCTTTTTATTATATTGTTAACGTTTTAATGTATAGATAGGAGTCATCATACCTCTGGTATAAAAAACATAAAGTCACACCTGTGTATATTGAATGTATATAACAAAATAGAAATGTGCAAGAACAAAAGCAATGACATATTTGCATAATTTAAGTAAAATTGTGTGTTTTAGATATGCTTGGAGAGGTTTGGAATAGAGGATTTGGATTAAAAACAAGTCTGCTGACTGCTGTTTGCAAAGTCTGCGAGTCTGCTGTTTATTCACAGCAGACTCGCTGCTTTGAATAAAGTCAGAAACTGAGACCATATGCTTGGGGAGGTTTGGAATAGAGGGAGGAGGGAGGTTGTTTTTGCAGGTTATTTTGCACTAATTGTGTGTTTTAGACATGCTTGGGAGGTTTGGGAGGGAGGAGGGAGGTTATTTTTGCAGGTTACTTTGCACTAATTGTGTGTTTTAGATATGCTTGGGGAGGTTTGGAATAGAGGGAGGAGGGGGGTTATTTTGCACTAACTATCAGCAAAGTCTATTTTACTTCACCATATTTCAACTAAAATGTGCGTAAGTTTTGGGACCCTTTCCCCAAAAAATAGAAATTAAAGACAATAAATATTGGCTAAGAATTATCAATAATTTCAGATTTATAGTAAAAGAAACCTCTTAAATCCTATTTTCACCAAATATTGCTGATTTTTAGCCAAAAAATGGGGGGGATGTATGGCACTTCTGATTGAAGGAAAGAAGAAGAACTTCAACACTAATTTTTTTGAGAAGAAAAGATTCTATGTCTTATAAAAACAATGTTTTATTTTAGATGTCTTGAGGGAGGTGCGTCGTGGTTACGAAAGCATTTTGGTAACTGAAACTTATATTGAGAATTTCAAAGAAGAAATAACAACTTCTGAAGCTAAGGCCGCTAAGTTACAAAAGGACGCTAAAAGAGGCACAAGGAAAGGTACTAAAGAAAACCCTGCCGACGAAAAAGTCAGAGAAGCCCAAGGACATTGTGAGAACTTGCGCAATGAACGTAAGTGTTACGTGGAGCTAATCTTAGTTAATATAAAGTCTTAAAAGATGGTAAATTTTTCGCAAATCATATTATTGACTTACGAATAAAGTGAATATATCACTCGATGCCTTTTTTTTATGCTCTTTACAAATATAATAATCACTTCTATCGGAAATTCCAACTTAAGCCCTTTTTGAGCTCTTGAAAATGACAAAAATATAAAAATATATAGGGTGTAAAAAGGCTGTTTTAAACTTACTTTTTCATAATAAATCCTTTTTTCAATCCACAAGCACTGACTTTCCACGATTAAGTTGGATAAATGAAAATTGTAACAACAAATTTTGCAATATCATGCCATTTTCTTCTTCCTTAACGCCGAATGTTCAAGAATGCGACGAAACATCGAGAATAATAAATCTGACTGAAGAAGGTGTAGCAAAATATCCCACGAGGTGCATTACCAAAATTCAATTTTAAATTTAAATTGAATTGAAATTATCAGGTTGGTTAGGTAAAGATTGTGGCATTTTATCTTACAATCCCTACCGGTGGTGCTAATTTCCGTTACATAGCTCTTCAGCTAGGAAGTGCAGTGGGGGGTTGGGGATCAACTATCCTATGCTGTCGCACTTCGTTTCTGTTTAGCTTCCCCAGATGTTTAGAGTCCACTGGCTGAGCTTACAGAGTCACGATATATTAATAGGCACTCAAATAAAGGTGGAAACCATTTTCTCATTAGGTTCAATTTAATCATTGAACTATTTTGATGGAAATATGAGGCCAAACTTTATGAGTTGGGAATCTCTATGACGCTTATGCAGTATAAATGTAGTAGGCCAAAATCTATGGCTGTATAGTGCAAACAGCTGGGAATAAACTAGTGTTCAATGCATCAACACAAATTAGTGTTGATGTCACCTTTTTAAAACCAATCTCTTGCCCTTTCAGTTTTTCACTTCTATAATACAATTGTGAAGTTACAATCAAGGAATAGCACATGCCATTCATAAATCTTTGCTTTCTAACGACAAGAGTGACTATGCTATGTCACTATACTAAACTATTCTATGTTACACAGGGCATTAAAGAAAAGTATTGGGTCCTTAAATGGGGTGGGAAAAGGTTTTAAGGAAGAATATAAAGCAAATAAGAACTTCATAAGAGGGATTATAAAGCAGAACTTTAAATAGAGTATGGTGGAGGGGGAGCGTGTGTATCTTTTTGTCTTGCTCCTGTGATGAGTTGTCAATATCAGTAGAAGCAGTTCCCTGTCCGTGCAATTTTAATTCAGAACATGATAATCCAATGCCTATAGTTGTAAACTTAGAGGCATAAGTATTTCTGGTTTAGAAACGGAAAGAATTAAATTTTTTGACAAAAACCAAGCCAGCATTTTCTTTTCTGATGTAGTAACTTTTTTTCTGAGGGGGGGGGGGGGCTATAAGTCATTGAAGAAGACCGAGACACCTATTCTTGGTCTTTATAAATATCGACGCAGAATTTTTTTCATAATCACAGAAGTTGCAATCAATCAATAACGGAAAAACTCAATAAAACACTTTAAATAAAATATTAGAAGATATAACTGCAATTGAAAAAAAAGCAGAATGAGAATTAAAGAGATAAATAACTAAAATAGAAACAAAAATACGGAATGTCGCATCTTACTACTACTACTATTATCAACTCACCGCAGCATCAAGCCGCCTGAACCCAACACAGCTGCGCACGCATCTCCTCCATCCCAGTGTAGCAAGCATTGATACTTTTTGCAACAAGGACTACCTATCTTATAACCAGGTAAATAATAAAAACAAATAAAGTGAAAAATAAGACATAAAAATTCTCTAACAATTAAGTCCGACCAAGTAGTTCGAGCACAGCCAGTACTCCAATCTACACGAATCTTCTCAGAGACATAGTTTATTCTACACGGTGATGGTGTTTATTGCTTAAGCTAACTTTGACTAAGTAATTCGTTAGTATAGGATTAAAATGCAGTCTAGAGGAAGGTTATACAAATATAAATATAAAAATGTTCTGTGCTGTTTTTGTAACCATTGTATAAAGACAATTTTGCATACCATTGTATAAAGATAATGCAGCGCTGGGCAGCGCATGTCACAGTTGTCTGAAAAGAATCTCCTTTTTTGGTGCCAGAACAGAGATAGAGAGTGCTTGGAAAGCATCAGTGAATGTGATACGGTGTAGTCTAGTGTTGGTTTCAGTGTATTTAAGTATTTTTCCAATTGCCTCTAAGTTTTAAGTATCATTTCACAGTGGTTTCCTTCCGAAGGAAGTGACGTCAGTGAGCAGCGTTGCCGGAAACCGGGCAGCGAAAAAAATGTGGGTGCATTTTGAAGAAGTGTAATTTTGGTTATAAAAAAAAAATGAGGAGTACAGTTAGCTTCAACTTCAGAGCTATCCCTGAGGATAATCTGAAAACCGTTCGAGATATAAACATCCATCGTTTCCTAAAAGGGCGGAATCTCAATACAAAAAATCTCCGAGCGATAGGTACAAACGACCTGCGGAAATTTGGAATCGTGCAGGTTACACTTAGTTCCGATGTCGTTACCGATGACGTTGTCGAGAAATGGAAGAAAATGAAGCTGAAGATAAATTTTGATCAAGTTGTTTACCCAGTGTTTGTGGGAAAATACGGCAAACGCTCAGTTGTCGTTTGTCTCCAAAAAATCCCCGATGAATCTTCAGTCGATGAAGTTAGAGCAGCGCTCCGACGCTATGGGCAGGTCCTGAACATGCGTCGAAAGATGTTCGAAGGGGATGATTTTGTTGAGGTAGCCACAGGCCGAGCTTCAGCGCTTATGTATATCGAATCCCACATTCCACCGGCGACTATGATAAACCAAGAAGAGAAGATTTTTGTATCCTACTATAGCCAACCCAAGCTTTGTTTCATCTGCCACAACGACTCGATCAGCAAACAGTCACAGATACCACCTCCAGGCATGGCTTTCAAGAAAAAGCCAGAAACAGGAAAGCCGGAAGACACTCCATAAGACAGTATAGCAATGTCTCGCAAGATTCGGTGGAGTCAAACAGTGAGAAGAAAAAAGGTGCGAAGCCAAGCGACAATAAAAAAGGATTAAAAAAAAACAAAAGACCCTAACAAAAATATGGCTTTCAGAATATGAACTCTGAATGTAAATGGTCTAAAACAGGAGAAACGGCAAAAAATGCTACTAAATTTTATTTTAATAAATAAATTGGATATTCTGTGCGTCCACGAGGTAGACACTCGGGGAATTTTTAATGAAAGTGCTAAACGAATTTGGGTCAAGAGGATACCCTGAATGTGAACTGTCAGTTATATCACTGTTACACAAGGGTGGACCTAGAGAAGACCTCCGAAACTGGCGACCAATCTCCTTAACAAACTGCGACTTTAGAATATGTACTAAAGTATGGGCTAAAAGACTGGAGAAAAGTGCAACGAAAATAGTGGGAGATTACTAGTACCTTAGATCCTCCTGCGCCGCCAGGGGCGCCTAGGGAATGAGTGAATATTCACCAATCGGGTCTGAGATGAGCCGCTGCGTATACATCTTCGCAATCTTGTTGGAGAGAGGCATTCAGGTGGCATAGGTCACTGTTGTAGGTTCGCCTCAATGTGTTTCAAGGTTTCCCTCGCTTCCGGCTTCCAACTGGCTGGCACTCAAGTGTAGACCTCGGGATTCGATGGTTTTCCATTCTTAAAACGTGTCCGAGATAACTCCATCTACGAGATGTGATCGTGTCTGTTATTAGTGGTTGATTGGTGATTCTCCGAATGGTATCGTTTGAGACCCTTCCGAGCAATGTATAATCAGAATCCTCCTGACGCAATTGTTCTAAAAAGCAAAAATCTTCTTCTCTTGTTGAATGTTTTAGTGCCAAATCTCAGCGGCATACAGGAGGACTGGTAAAACGTTACATTTGAGTAAGCGCAGCTTCAGGCGATTTGAATAATTCATGGATTTCCAGATTCTTTTCAGTTGATTGAAGGCTGCGTTAGCTCGGCCTATTCTAGTTATGATTTCTTTTGCGGTAGATCCGGTATTCTCTATGATAGGCCTACTGCCCAAATACTTAAACTCAATAACTTGTTCAATTTCCTCACCAGTACATTTGATATGTAGGGGAAATTGGATGTTGCCATGGTTTTTGTTTTTCCTGCATTTATTTTAAGACCAAGCTGTACGGATTACCAGTACGGTGGAATAAAAAGCAGGAAAGCCCAACATGTCCTGACAGTTCTCAGAGACCTTTGCCTTCGGCGAGATAAAAAAAAAATGATGGAAAAAGTGTTAGGTTGGAACCTGTTAGCCCTAGTCGGCGCTGACATAGTGAAGACGTATGATTCCGTAATACGAGAGATTTTGTGGTTATTGATGCGACTAAAGATGAATTTTGGAAAGGAAGTCATAGATAAATTGGAAAGAATATATTCTGCACCGAAAGTGGTTATAAAAGTGAATGGAAGACTGACGACAGTAATAAACCTAGAAAGAGGTCTGCTGCAAGGGGACCCTTGTTCTGAAACGCTATTTGAAATATATCTTGACCCACTCTTTCGGTATGTAGAAGAAAGAATGTGCGGTGTTCAAGTTTCTGAAAACGTTTTTCTGAAAAGTGCAGCTTTCTTAGATGACGGAAATTTTATTAGAGGAAGTGAAAATACACAGACAAAAGAGCAGTGTACTACCCATCTGCAACAAAATCTGCAGAACAAATCTGCAAATTATGACGACATAGCAAGAAAATATAGGATCCCGTTTGCGGAAAAAGTGCGAGTATTGGGACTGACTTTTGAAAGTGCTGAACACAAGAAAATTTGGGAGGAAAAAGTAAATAAAATAGTGGGGATATTGAGTCAACGGAGAAAAAGCCTTATCAAAACGATGTTCGAAAGAGTTCTTTATGTCAATACATATTGCCTCACGCTATTATTTTACACTGCTCCTGTTTTCGCATTACCTGAAAACCTTGCCAAACAAATTGAAAGAGCCATCTGGAGATTTGTTTGGACGGGAAACTTGAAAAGTTACCGATGAAAATGCTATACATTCCTGTGGAATCGGGCGGAACTGGGGTGGCAGATTTCAGGGTAATATGCAAAACGCTTTTCCAGAGAAAGATTTGTGAACTTGTGGTTAAAGAGCAGCCATCAACTGCAATTATGATGCAGTGGTTTCTCCCTATAGTGAATGAGGATGCTGAAGAGAAGGTGAAAAAATTAAGCAACAAAAAATCCCACCCCTCTGCGGTGGATTGTCAGCCCCCTGAAGAAGCAAAGGAATTGGGAGCACTGGGATATGACTTGGGAAATGAGGAACTAAAGAAGGTATCGCGGGATATTTTTAGAAGTGAGAAAGAACCTAATTATAGAGCTAGAGAAAAGGAGCCGTTCATTGATTTTCAGTTATCTTTTAAAAATCTAAGTGAATTGCCGTTTAGTTATGAACAGAAAGTGTTTGTGTACTTGATTCCATAATTCATGGAATCTTACCCTTTAGTGACAGAGTTAGTCACATATTGAAAATAGCAAGATCTAATATTGGAAATATTAGAAAATGAAGGAATAAAAACAACGTCTGAAGAAGAAAAGAAGAAAGCTCTAAAGCTGTCCTTTGTGTTAAAGATTAGCCAAGGAATTATGTGCTGTGTTTGTTAGTGACAAGTGTTAGCATGCATACGTGTAAAATGTGGAAACGTCAAAAGCAATTCAAAATTTCTTTGGCAAATGTTTGGCTTGAAAGTTATGTGGATGATTTGAGACGGAGTCGAGTAGGGAGGGGGAGAGTAAATGTGGAATACATGAGTAAGACTGAATTTTAAATTTTAAATTTTTGATTTAAATATTATAAAGTATAAAAAGTTTTGAATTGTAGCACAGCATTTCTACTCCTTCTAGGTTTGCTATGGGGTTGATGGAAGGTTGGGAGGATGATGTATAGTTGATTGAGAACAAGGTTTTAAGAAAAATATTTGTGTGTTATTAATGTATTTCCACGGTGAAAGGGGTGCCCTATGGCGGAAGGGCACCCTGCAAACCCCCAAAGATCTAATATTGGAAATATTAGAAAATGAAGGAATAAAAACAACGTCTATAGAAGGAAAGAAGAAAGCTCTAAAGCTGTCCTTTGTGTTAAAGATTAGCCAAGGAATTATGTGTTGTGTTTGTTAGTGACAAGTGTTAGCATGCATACGTGGAAAATGTGGGAACGTCAAAAGTAATTCAAAATTTCTTTGGCAAATGTTTGGCTTGAAAGTAATGTGAATGATTTGAGACGGAGTCGAGTAGGGAGGGGGAGAGTAGATGTGGAATACATGAGTAAAACTGAGTTTTAAATTTGAAATTTTGATTTAAATGTTATAAAGTATAAAAAGTTTTGAATTGTAGCACAGCATTTCTACTCCTTCTAGGTTTGTTATGGGATTGATGGAAGGTTGGGAGGATAGAGGATGATGTATAGTTGATTGAGAACAAGGTTTTAAGAAAAATATTTGTGTATTATTAATGTATTTCCACTGTGAAAGGGGTGCCCTATGGCGGAAGGGCACCCTGCAAAACCGGGAATGGTATTTTCTTTGTGGTTTTGAAATTTATAGTAGTATACCTTGTATTCATCAAATATGTTTGGGTACCCAATTTAAAAAATAAAAAAAAAATTTAAAATTAGTGTAGGTGACATTAAAGTTTGAAATTTAGTGAACAAGATTATTATGTCACCGAGAGGAGAGGGGGTGGGATTTATCAAAATAAAAAAAAATGCTCCATTCATGTCGATCTAAAAAAAGACAATCCTTTGATTTTGCCACCCCCTGAGTAAGACTTGCCTGTTGTTGTTCAGGTTCAGGTTCTTTTATTTATAAACTAAATACAACTACAATATGGGTATGCCCGGCTGAGAGTCTAGCTCGTATTACCAGGCAACCAATAAAAAATAAAAACAACAAAAACATAATATATAACTGCATTTGTACATAATCACACTTTTGTAAATAGATAAAAAAGAAAGAAAAATGTAAGACTTACCAAGCATCACCCCAAGCCAGCAGCCAAATGGAGAACAAACTAAAACAAAACACCAAAAATAGTGAAGTGAAGCCGTGGGGAAACCCTACCAATAGAATGTGCCAGCGGGAAGACCATAACTGAATTAAAAAAAAATTAAAAAAAATGAAATTAAATGAAATGATCAAAGGGTTAGTAAAAGATTTTTTAAATGACCCCGCAGTGTACCAACAGAAAGACTAATATTAATACCCGACCCATGCACATTCCAAAGTTTGGTTATGCAGTGCCTGAGTGCTCGGGGTTCAACATACTTAAAAGATCCCCTCGTTCCATAATCGTGCTCACATTGGTTAAATAGATCCATAGCATAGAAAATTTTCGGTAGAATTTTAGCAAAATACTTAACACAAAACATCAATCCATGAAAAGATAATAATAATTCCACTGGTAATATATTAAGGAAAGAAAATATACTTTTATTTGGCGATTTTGATGGTAGGGATATTGGGGAGGGAATGAAAGTTTCCAGAATACGCAGTGCTTTATTTTGCTGCCTTTGAAGTGGTTTTATATGAGTTTTAAATGTATTCAGAAAAATCAGGGGACAATAACTCAGATAAGAATGGACTAGGGCAAAATATACCGATCTCATCGCATGAAAAGGTAGAATAAATTTCAAATGCCGCAATATTCCAACATTCCTTCCCAACTTCATCCGCAATTTAGCAATGTGTTCCTTCAAACTCATATTCTGATCAACTAGCACTCCTAAATATCTCATAGTAGATACACGCTCCAAATAAGTATATTCATCAATGGGTAGTCTACTAAGTTCAGGTAATGACTGGTCAGTACGAGAGAAAATCATGAACTTGGTTTTTGGCATATTAACAGATAATTTATTTGCACTAAACCAAGTTTCTATCCTCTCGAAAGCTGCCAACAAATTCTTCTTAAGCGATCTTTCATCAGTACCGCTCACTGTGCAGGCTGTATCATCAGCGAATAGGACATTTAGCCCGAGATCATCCAGCGCCCTGTTGATGTCGTTAACATAAACAAGAAAGAGTAGAGGTCCAAGTATGGACCCTTGAGGAACGCCGACTTGACCAGTGATACCAAGTAGTGAAGAGGTAGCATTTCCACCATCCACAAACTGACTGCGCCCAGTTAAATATGAGTCAATCAGAGAATTTGTAGGTCCACGTATACCATAATTTTCCAGTTTACGAAGCAAAATTGTATGACAAATAGTATCGAACGCTTTTTTAATATCTATAAATATAGTAGCTGGAATTTCTTTTTATCCAAAGTGTCGTGTATAAACTGTGTGAGAGTCAGAATCGCATGTTCAGAGCTATGACCCTTCCTAAACCCAAACTGAAGGTCATTAAAACATCCCCTCTTATCAAAAAACTTCACTATACGGTTGTAAAGACATCGTTCAATTACTTTTGCGAATGAAGATAGGATCGAGATTGGCCTGTAGTTTGTTGGATCTTTCACGTCATCACCCTTATGCAGGGCTAAAACACGTGCAGACTTTAAGCAAGCTGGGAAACGTCCACTTGAAAAACATAAGTTGATAACATGAACTAAAAATTCTGTAACATCAGGCATTATCCGTTTTAATAGGCTTGTCGACGAGCCATCCGTACCTTCCGACGACCCATTCTTCAGTTGGTATGTAACTTGCAGTAATTCATCTGCTGAGACCGGCGTTAGGAAAAGAGAGCAATCCGATGGAGGCGGCATGTAAGCAGAATATGCTGAATCGGGTAAACTTCGAGTTGGTGCCTCAAGTGATGTTACGTGACCAATATTTGCGAAGTGTTCATTTAGGACACCAACAACATTTCGCTTTCCTTTAAAAATTTTCTTGTCTTTTGGTGATAATATCTCTTCCGGAAGGTTTTTCATTTTCTTTTTCCCAAGGCATTCATTAATAATCAACCAAGTCTTTTTTGGGGACCCTTCAGCATTTTGAAATTCATGAAGATAGTATGACTGCTTCGCTTGTCGCAGTAACTTTGTCAGACAATTTCTGTACTGCCGAAATTTGGCCTGATTTTCATGTGTAGGATCTGCCATGAATTTCCTGAAGAGGTTATTTTTGGTATGTATAGAGGACAAAACAGCAGCTGTAATCCATGGTTTCTTTGGTTTAATATAACGCCTAGCTTGCCTGCTTGATAAAGGACATGCCTTATTAAGTACTATTTCAAACTGATTGATGAAGTATTCTGTAGCTTTGTCCACGTCGTCACATTCTAAGCAGGGAGACCGGTCGACTTGGGACAGTAAACTTTTCAGTTTATCAATCTAAGCAGCGTCCAGTCTTCTTGACCTCAATGAAGAGGGTTTAGGGGATGGACCCGTTTCAAGGTCGCACAGGATCGTAAAATGGTCAGAAGTATCATCAACTATAACGTTACAGCCCAGTGTCTCTAAATTTGTGAAAATATTGTCAATTAACGACGCTGACGACTCCGTGATTCTCGTCGGGATCCGGCATGTTGGAAGCAAACCCGCGGACATACAAATCGTTACAAAGTCAACGGCAACATTATTCGAAAGCATTGAATTCACATCCCTATGTACATTACTAATATCAATATTAAAATCACCCAACATCATTAACTTACACTTTCTTTGGGTCATCAGCGAGCTAAGTTCATCGAACTTTTCTACAAATTGTTTAGCAGCCGAACTTGGCGGCCTATATAGGACGCAACATAATACTTTCGAAGGACTTAAATCTAGCTCAATAGCAAAAAATTCAAATGCCATTTCTTCATAAAGGTAATCATAATCATTCACTTCTCTTACAGGTATACCATCATTTACAAAAAAAGCCAACCCTCCTCTCTGTCTACCTATTCTATGTTTAAATAACGACTTATACCCATTTATATGAGCTAGCTCAGAAGATTGCTCATTTGAAAATGTTTCACATGCACCAAAAACATCAATCTTATGGTCGGGAAGCAATAGTGAAATATTTTCTAAACTACTCAGAATTCCACAACAATTTAGAAATGCTGTTCTCAGACACTTCTTTGTTGGTTTACTCATAATCATTCCTAGAGAAAGGTATTTGTTCATGGGTAAATTATTAATAAAATAATCATAAGTGTTTTCATCCTCTCTATCAATGCATGAAAGAATCTGTGATAAATTCAAGGGTCTCTCCTCCAACTCACTCAACCTATCGCGAGTTCCACCACAGCCACCACTATTCAAATTAGAAGAAAAAATAACTCACCCATATTCTCCACTTGGCGGTGGGCCGGGGCGACACAGTGGAAAAAAGTCAACGGCAGTACGTTCCTGTAGAATTTCTGCAACAAAAGATATACGGCAAGAAAACTGAACCAATTTTAATGGATTTAGGCCTAGGAGCTCAGAGATAGATGAGCAGGGATTTGGAAATAAGTGAAAAATACGGAAAAAAGGAAAGCACATAGGAACGAAAAGAGCAAAAAGAAAGGAAACAAAAATAAAGAAGAACATAGAGAACGAGATAAATACACTTTTTTTAAGTAGGACACTTTACTTATCGATCTTCTCATTCCCAAGCAGCATAGACTGTATACTGAATAATAAAAAACAAAAACATAATCAATCTGACAAATCATTATATAGATATATATACAACTAATATTAGCATTCGTCATGTGTTACCCATTGGCCAGTAATATCGTTTCTAGTTTGCAGCAATAATCTGGCCCGGATTGTTTCACTCGCGTGAACTTGGATATTTGCTGAGCTTTAAGATCACGTGCCTTGGCCAAAAGCTCATTACGTAGGGCATTTAGTGAAGGAGGCAAATCAGTACATATTCTCATACCGCTTCCTTTAAGTTTGCCTACATTGCCCAATAACATTTGCAAGTCCAAATTGTTCGCACTAGAAATAAGAACAGGCGATACTCCAGCTTGTTTGTTGTTTCTAACTGTAATGGGGCTAACACTCTTTATGCGGTACACTTTTTTTAAGAGGAATGACTTTTTCAATCTCTAATTTCTCTTTGAATAAAGTCTCAATATTTTCGGTAAGAGATTGGCCTGTAATGTAGTAAGTAATCAGAATCCGTTTGTTTCAAAACAGTTTTCGTCATCTTTATAAAAATATCAAGATTCAAGATTCATTTAATAAAAATAGCTGTCGTAGTTACGGCTGACACCGTAACTAAATTACGCTACCCTTTACAAAAGTATATATATATACACTAAGTACGATTAATAACACTAGTAAAAGAATTAACGAATGAATTGCTGAAACGATTTGTTCTGCAGCGTACTGGTTCCAGCTTATTCGTGTGGTGTGTGTTTCTGTTGACTGTGGTGGTGGGGGGGTAGTAGGGATCGGTGTTGGGGTAGTAGGGAACTTCTAACTCTTAGTCCTAGGGCGTTTTATTATAGGTACTATTAAAAAATTTCGAAAATGAATTGTTAAACAAGTTAGTTTTCAAAGTATTGGTACTAACTCGTTTCTTCTTGGTGTGACCTACTGACCTGGCACCAATGGGAAATTGCTGGAAACGCATTATCAACAGAAAGCGATGATTTTTAATAGTTTCAATTGTAATTTATTAATATTTCAATTGTTTAAATAATATAGTTAATAATTAATGTAGTGTTTTAATTAGTTAATATTTATTAATAATTCATATTTTATTTTGATATTCATTCAGCATATTTATAATCAACAAAGTTATCTCGAAGGATGAATTTAAAAAAATTTTCTAGATTGTATTACCAGAGAGACATCCTGTTTTGTACTCCGTTGTTGCCTTGTGTATTGTGATTTTAAAAATTTCAATTATGCTACTGGACTTTATTAAAATATTCCATTATCAGACGACATCCTGTTTTTCCTGGATTGTTGCGTTGTGCATTGTAATATGAAGTAAAAATTGAATAGTCCTACCGAGTTTTATTCAGATATACGATTATCGGACGGATATCCTACTTTGTCCTGTATTATTGCCTTGTACAATGGGATAAATAAATGGAATTGTCCTGCAGGATGTTACTAAGATGCAATTTTCTGTTTTGTATAGTGTTTGGTGTTTTTCACTTTTCTTTCTGTTGTGTTTATGTTACTATGAATGTCTGAAGTCTGGTTAATGTCGACATTTACCGGTAATGTCGGAAATTTCTTTTTCTCTGCTTGGATTCAATTAGCTTTACGAATCAGCTTTTTCAGTCTTATGCAGGCTTTGATGGTAAAAGTTAAGCTTAGGTTGCATTAGGTTAAATTAGGTTATAAATCCCAGAAATGGGTTAAAAACATAATCTAACCCAACCTAATCTGTCACCATCAAACCTTACATAAACCTGAAAAAGCTGACTGGCAGCGATGACTAAATCCAAGGAGAAAAAAAGGTATTTCGGACACGGTATTAACGGTGAACGTCGACATTCGCCAATTTCTGCAATTCACGGTAACATTTATGTTATTATAGTTTGTTTCGTTGTATTTCGTTTCTTTTTTTCTGTTGATTAAGGCTTCCGGCGTTAAGCCGAAATACCTTAGTGAAGAAAGTTTTTTTTTTTTCCTGTTGTCTTATTGAAAACATTCTACCCATTTTTCAATAGTTTTATTTCTTTTTTAGTGGAGGATAATTTTAACTGCTGTAAAATGGGCAAATGTAAAACCGTACATACCGGTGGCGGATCCAGGGGGCGCCCCCCGCCCCTCCCTAGCGTAGTCTAAAGTAGTGTAATTTGCTTAATTAACTCAAATTTGCGTTAATTAAACTTGCTCCTAACGCAAGTTAATCTGATCGACCTATTTTGCCCCCCCCCCCCAATTTATTTTCGGATCAACCTATTTTGCCCCCCCCCCACCTAAAAAAATCCGCCCCTGGTTTATGCACCCATCATTTTCGGCCTAATAAATTGTGGAGGCTAAAGAAAATGATTCAATATATTGTCTTCTCTTTTTTCAGTGAAAAAGAAAATCAAAGAAAAGGAAGTGATGAAAATCAAACACTTAAGGAACTCACTCGTCAGCCGAGGGAAAGCGACGAGAATTTTTGCAAAAAGACTGGTGATTTTGTCTGAAGCCCAAATTCAAATTGCAGAAAACATTGCCCGAAAATATTTCAGAAGATTTGCATGAACTGACTACTCAGGTTTTATTTTTTGTATATATATCGCTATAAGTTGTTTTTTTTTTTGTTACTGAGGTAAATCTACATTGTGGGAGGGGGAGTGGAGGGCTTTGAGCCCACATTACCCCTGAAATCTTAAGATTTCTTTGATTTTTCCGCTGATTTTTGTTCTTTCTGAGCATAATACGTAATGTAAGCATAATATTGAGCTTGTAAATATTATTTGTAGCGTCTTCAATTCAGAAGTATGTCTATACTTCACCTTCATCCCTTCATTTTCAACAGTCCTAACTTTTAAAATTTTTACAACGAGAAGTTTTCTGCCATTGTAAAAAAAAAAGGCGAGAATAAATGGAAGAATTTGAAAATTCAAAAAAAAATTTGGTGAAACTTGGGTTTACATACAAATTGTATATAAATAAACATTTAGTGTTTCTAAAACTGATAAGATATATATATATATATATATATATATATATATATATATATATATATATATATATATATATATATATATATATATATTATATATATATATATATATATATATATATATATATATATATATACACGAGGGCTATTCCGAAACTAGGGAACGTTTCCGTCTGACGCCACTACGATCACGTATATTTTGGTGTGCGCGTGCTCGTACCTTCAGTCGGCATCCAGCCGTGAGAACGAAAACATCTCTTCGCTGCCAGTTTTCCCAATATTCCAATTTCAAATGTGCGCTGCAATTTTAAATCCTGCCAGTTGTGAAGTGCGGTCTGTAATACGGTTTTTGTTAGCAAAAACCGATAGAAATTCATCGGCAACTGTGCGAAGTGTATGACAATGGTGTATCTAGTTTGAAAATGACTGAACCAACGTGCATGATAAAGAGACGAGTGGACGCCCGAGCATTGTGACTGACGATCTTCTCGCCAAAGTTGATGAGAAGATTCGTGAAAAGATTTGCTTCACAATAACGGAGCTCTCGCTTTGCTTCCCACAAGTTTCACGGACTTTGTTGTTTGAAATTGTGACTCACAAGCTTGGCTACCATAAATTTTGTGCAAGATGGGTGCCAAAAATGCTTACAGACGTCCATAAAGGTCAGCGAATGGGAGCAGCCTTAACATTTCTCGACGCCTACCACACACATGGTGATTCTTTACTGGATCGAATTGTAACAGATGACGAGACGTAGGTGAAGCACGTCAATTGCGAGACAAAATTGTAGTCCATGGAGTGGGGGCACACAAGTTCCCCCCAAAAAACAAAAAAAATTTGCGAACCTTGTTAGCGAGGAAGATTATGGCTATTGTTTTTTGGGATAGGCAATGTGTGCTGCTTATTGACTTTCTCGAGCGTGGTGCAACAATCAACTCTGATCGGTAGTACCAAACATTGCGCAAGCATAGAAGAGCAGTCAAAACAAGTGCCGAGGAAAGTTATCGTCAAAAATTTTGTTTTTTCATGACAATGCCCGACCTCACACGGCAAATCGAACTGCAGAACTTCTTGACTCACTCATATGCGATATTTTCCCACATCCACCCTACAGTCCCGACCTAGCACCGAGTGATTTTCACTTGTTCCCGAAGATGAAGAACTGGCTAGCGATACAGCGTTTTGATGACGACGACGAGCTCCGAGCGTGCATCACTGAGTGGCTGAGATTGCAGGCGGCGGATTTCTATGACGAAGGGATTTCGAAGCTTGTCCACCGCTACGATAAGTGCCTTAATTTGTTTGGTTACTATGTAGAAAAGTATCATTTTAGTCACTGATGCTTTGATTTTTATTTGATTTGGTTTGTGTTTTTTTTTTGTTTTTTTTTTTTTCCTTCTATCGACGCAAGATTTTCCTTCTAAACTGGATAGGAAATAAACACAACGGAGGTGAAAATGAGAAGCTGAAGGTTTTCTCATTGTCGACCAAGTTATTTTCAATCTAGGTTTGAATTACGCAAATAGCCCTTAAGTTCAAATTTATCAAGTATATTCAACAGTTGCAACAGTATGCAACTGTTGCAACTGTATCTCAACAGTTGCACTCCCTAGTGTTTGCCACGTTTTCCTAGTATGGCATTGATAAAGATAAAAAATTTGGGATTGGATTTCACAATCCCCACTAGCTCTGCTAATCTCCGTTTCATGGCCCTTCAGCCTGGGAATGCAATGGGCGGCTGGGGGCCAGCCATTCTGTGCTTTGGCAAACCCTTCCTTTTTACCTTCCCCAGATTTCTCCAGGTTGCATATCCGTTTAGAGCTGGGTCAACTCTAGCCGAACTTACAGAGTCATGCCACTGACCCCATTCAAACCAAATAAACAGCATCACCAGGACTCGAACCTATGTCTTCTTGGACAAAGGGTCTCAAGTCTAGCGTGCTAACCACTCGGCTAGGACAGCTCGCTTACGTGCATCGTAAGTAAAGACGCTTCTACGAAACACGTTTGTTTCGACGTGTATCTACGAGACACGTTTGTTTAGGATAAATTCTATTATCCCTGAATTAAAAAACTGTCGACAGAAAAAGCACCGAATCGTGCCGTTTGACATACCGTTGACATTTCTCCTTGAGGCTTGAATAATAGCAACTGTCTCTTGTTGTAATATGTTCGTTTTGTTGTGTCTTTAGACGTTATCTGAGTTTAATCTTTTCTTTCGAAGCTCCGGTGTTTTCTTGTTTTGTCGTAAGCGGGTTCCTAAAAACTTACTGATTAATTATTTTTATCGTTTAATTAATGATATCGTCTAATTAATTATTTTTATCGGATTTATTATTTTTATTTTTTAGGTGGGTCTATATGTAGAAGCGTAATTGATGATGCGAATGACAAGTTAAGTGCATTGGCAATACAGGAACGGATTGTTTCAGAACTTGGAGGCTCATTTGTCCCACCTCCTCCAGAAAACCCGGACCTCCCACCTCGCTATGAAGATTTAGATATGTCTTCAATCTCTCTCAATGGATCTATTCGTGGGTAGGTACTAACAAACCTAAAATATAATTCTCGTTTTCTTGCCCACATATTCTTGAGGGGTCAAACTTATTTTAGCCCAATAAAGTGGGCTGAACTGGCAAATCTAGAATAGAGAGTAGAAATAAGCCCAATTGGGTGGTAGGCAATTTGTACAAAGTGGATGACAATGTGTAGGATGTGAAAAATATTTAACTTTAAAACAAATTAGATCGTAAAATAAATTAAACCAAAATGTTAACCATGAAAAATAATGAAAGGCTCAAAGCCTCATTAGGTGGCAAAACAGCTTTTTTTAAAATATTAAAACAGGAAAAATAAAAACAAAATTTGCTGTATTTAGCTATTATAAGTTGCTTTGAAATATATCACATCCCCTTAATCTATCTATGCCTCTCCCCCAGTTATTGCCGGTCTTCCATAAGTGTCAACTTAATGCTCTAAATATATATTACATTAGTTATTTGAACAAAAAATACGAGATCAATTCCAGGATAGTTATTATTTCTAAATCGATTTTTAAACCCTAAGTGTATATCGTAATAGCTAAATGCCTTGAATCCAAGAAGCTACTAAAGACACTTTAACTGCAGTAAGCTGTCAAAAATCAATATTTATATGGATTTACATATTTTTTTTTATGTTATTTCTTTACTTAATTAAAACTGATTATAACAGTAATTTCCGTATTTGTATGCCGAATCTTACAATATATACAAAGACTTTATTAAAAATTACGAGAATAAGTTAAAGCTCATATAGGCTTTTATAACCAAGTTATTTTATGACAGTCACTAATTATTTCTTTATTTTAGACAGATTATAACAGTTGTTTTTGTATTTGTATGCTAAATCTATCAGTATGTTCAAAGACTTTATTGAAAATTACTTGGGAACAAATTAAAGTTAATATAGGGTTTTATAAATCAAGTTCTCATCCAGTAGCATAATTTGCTATGGGGCAGGGAGGCAACTGCCTCTCCCAGACCTCAGTTTGCCCCCTCAGACCCCAGTTTGCTCCCCAGCTGAAATTTAATTTCTTCCAAAATTTTGCCAAAACCAAGATAAACCTGCATTATTCAAGGATCAATAGAAACAGATCAGTTTTTTTTAGTACATATTGACCTTTATAGTACTGTAAAGTACTTTTATAGTGCTAAATGGTACCTTTATGGTACCAAATGGCCTATTTTTTAGTTTTTACTGTCATTTTCTTTTGATTTGGGAAAATTGGCTCTAACTTTGCCCCCCCCCCCCCCAAAAAAAAAAAAAAAAATTGACGAAATTACGCCACTGCTCTCATCATTCATTTTTACGCTATTGTAGCGCAAGTCTCGTTAAAATCGACGAATAATACAGGTAAAAATTGTGGATTATATCCGGGTAAGCCAGATGAGCAACCTTTCTGGTGCTTTAACACTTCAGCCCCCCACACTTCATCACAGAGTCGCCTCTAGTTGCTTCTCAACTTAAAGAATTCATGGAGAGGTATTAAATGTTTTTAAATCATTCATGTAGGCAGTGGCAACAAATTTAGGCTATTACGAAATTAACAAATGAAGAAAGGAGGAGGGGGAGGAGAAGTTAATATAAAAAAGGAGGGCCATGGTTTATATTTAATGATAAAAAAAACTGCCGGATTTCTAGGTAATTTTCAATTACTTTTTTTTTTTTTTTTAATTGTTTAGCAAATTAAACAAAGGACACAAAAGTTAACATTTTGAAGCTTCATTTCCATGACTTCCAGAATGCTTAATAATTGGACTACATATTTTGATTTTGTATTTTTCGTGTTGCTGTCAAGTATTTTTTAAATGACATTAACCAAGTTAAGTTACGGATTTTTGAAAAACCTAAGAAAGTGTATAAAAAAAAAACACATCAATTGGGCCAAATAGATTGTTTTCATGGATCTCGGAACATCTAATGTCTATCTTTATACGTATAAGTATTGAGACATGTAAAACTGCAATAAAAATAAGCCTTTAATAGAGCAGCGTGTGTAGCTTTATTTCCACGGGGCGTGGATAATGCTAATAAATGGACTCTCTTCCAACGTTGAATTTATTGATTTTTTCAGTGCATAAATAGCAACACAAATTATAACCATTTTCAGTTATTGATAAAACAGTACAAATGACGCATAAAATAATAATAAAAAAATATAGAATAAGAATAAAAACAATTTACATAAAAACATATTTATATTCTTTCAGTTAGGTATAATGACTTTCGGAGCACAGTTTGTGCTTAAAGCACAAACGAAAAGAAGGTCGTCCCCCGAATGAGGTGGGAGGATGTCTTTAATGGATCTATATATATATATAGATCTACTCCACCATATGTTGTCTAATCACCACTACTGCTACTACTAACAACTCACTGCAGCCCCATCCCCCTGAAGCCAAAATAAGTACGCTCCTCCTCCATCCCAATCTATTAACCCTTCCACGAAGATCCAATTTCCATATATATATCCATATATATATATATATATATATATATATATATATATATATATATATATATATATATATATATATATATATATATATATATATATATATATATATATATATATATATATATATATATATATATATATATATATATATATATATATATATATATATATATATATATATATATATATATATATATATATATATATATATTATATATATATATATATATATATATATATATATATATATATATATATATATATATATATATATATATATATATATAATATATATATATATATATATATATATATATATATATATATATATATAGTACCGGGCCCCGGCACTCGGCAGGCTTCTATAGACTAGCAACTCTAGTCTTCTCTTACTTATTTCGAAACACCCTTCCAATCGTTTCTTTTTGGGGTATTCACAAAAGAAAGGGAATGAATATTTAGCGCACTAAATGCGCACTATTCTGTTCTTTCTCATTGTGCTGGTCTCTTCTCTACACAGAAAACACTCACCCTAATTTTCAGGTACTATCAAATGATTTCAAGTGGTACAATTTTGGACGAAAAAAAAACTAGTTCAATTTATTTCAAAGCGTTGACAGCACTGCTTCCGACTGTCAAGCTTGGATGCGGAGTCCCTCTCTATGCTGGATCAGTTCTCTAAGGCACAATGTAACATCGGAGCTATCAGTCTACTCCACCATATGTTGTCTAATCACCACTACTGCTACTACTAACAACTCACTGCAGCCCCATCCCCCTGAAGCCAAAATAAGTACGCTCCTCCTCCATCCCAATCTATTAACCCTTCCACGAAGATCCAATATATATATATATATATATATATATATATATATATATATATATATATATATATATATATATATATATATATATATATATATAATATATATATATATATATATATATATATATATATATATAATATATATATATATATATATATATATATATATATATATATATATATATATATATATATATATATATATAATATATATATATATATATATATATATATATATATATATATATATATATATATATATATATATAATATATATATATATATATATATATATATATATATATATATATATATATATATATATATATATATATATATATATATATATATATATATATATATATATATATATATTATATATATATATATATATATATATATATATATATATATATATATATATATATTATATATATATATATATATATATATATATATATATATATATAATATATATATATATATAATATATATATATATATTATATATATATATATATATATATATATATATATATATATATATATAATATATATATATATATATATATAATATATATATATATATATATAATATATATATATATATATATATATATATATTATATATATATATATATATATATATATATATATATATATATATATATATATATATATATATATATATATATATATATATTATATATATATATATATATATATATATATATATATATATATATATATATATATAGGCGAAGCCCGTAACAGTAAAAAAAATCAAGAAGGCCGAAATAAATGCTTTTGTGAAAATTTGACACCTTGTTTCCTTTTATAAGAAGAGAATTAAACTCCAGAAGTAAAAAATATAGTCCTTGAGTAAAAAATGCTTTTAATAAATGGCTGCATCATTCAATCTGGGTCACCCTAAATGAATCATCATATTTGGCTAGAGCCAAGACTTATATCATAAAAGCAAGCATGAGCTGTCGAGTTTGAACTTTTGACCAGAAATTCTTTGTAGATATCTAACAATGAAAAATTCTTAATAGTAGTTCCAAAGTCAACTTTTCAGTTAACTAAGAATCCGTTTGTAAAACAAAACGTTCAAAGTTAACTAAGAATTGAAAAAAAACCGGCAAAATCTACTTATTAGTTAACTAATGAAGTAAATCGAACGAGGCTTAGTTGGAGTTAGAAATGGTAAATACTAATCAAAAATAAAAAGCTGTCATGAGGCCTTTATCTGTGCTTTGGAGTTAGAAATGGTAAATACTAATAAAGTAAAATACTTCTAGTGGGGTTTGAAGTGAAATGAGACGAAAATGTGCAGGAAAGATGGGTTCGTGTCATGAAATTTTCGAGTGTGCAGTTTTGTACCAGGACCTCTAAATTGCACCAAAAGCTACAATTATACCACGTTGACAACGCTGGTCTTGAACCAGTGAGTGGGGGACGTCTCCTGAGAGGATGCAGTTAAACACAAACTTGATTATTATTTAATTTGTAGGTACACTCCTCTTATGTCTCCAAGCCCGAGCGCGCCACCTGGTGACATAGAAATTCAGCCAGAAGAATCTAATATTGGCTGGAAGCGATCTGCCCAGTAAACCTGCGTTCTTCTTTTCAGTTGCGTTCTTCTTCTTCTCCTTCATAATAGGTTCGTTGATAAGAATTTCGGGGAGAGGGGCAAAAGAGGGCAAATTGTTTGAAAAAATCAAAAATAAAAAGCTGTCATGAGGCCTTTATCTGTGCTTTGATAATCTTGGACGCGATCTAGAAACCAGTTATCATTGCTTATAAATTAGATATCTCTTATTGCATCTGTCCTAAAATGGCTGACAACTATAAATCCAACTTCTAATATGCTCACAGTAAGCAAAAGGGGGGTAACATTTTCGTTAATATGCTCTAAAAATTATTTTTTTTTTTTTTTTTTTTTTGGTTTGCTGGTGTTTTGGAACACTAATAAAACCAAACAACTATTTTTTATTAATGATAATTGATTTTTGGGACGCGTCCCTTATCTTGAACTAAGTGATATTTCGGGGTTTTATTGTGTATTTATGGTACCTGGTTCGTTGTGTTTTTTAAAGTCTGGTTGATACTATTGCACTGAAAGATGTGTTATTTCGACAAAATTATTTTTGTGCTAAAAATTTGCTGAAGGCAGTTTGTAGTTTATCAATACATTTAAGCTATTATTTCTCTACAGTTTAATGTATATTTATGTACATGTTACGAAAAAAAAAACATTTTTATATATAGGATTGGGGGGTTATTCTGAGCTTTTTTTTTATGAAAATACAAAAAGCTATACTTCAAAATCTACGGTTGCAATATTTTTATTCAGACAGTATCTTCCGTTCCGTCATTTCTACCCATATAATTCTGTACAAGTCCGTATCCAGGGGGGTAGAGAGTTTGAACCCCTTCCCCCCGAAATGTTTGTCCAGCTTGTACGAACATAATAAAAATGCGTATAAACAAATTTTGATGCGTTTTTTAAATTTTTTTGGGTATTTCCCCCCCCCCCCCCCCCTAGCAAAAACCTAGACATGGCCTATATTTTATGTTTCAAAATACACCCTTCCTGAAAAATCCTAGCTGTGTGCCTGTATGCTGACCTTCCTATTGAGAGCAGCGTTGCAGTCGGTTTTTGAGAATTATCTCAGAAGTGTGAAAATGATAGATACAAGCTTAAGGCGTGACAGCGACAGATTTTAACGTTCACATTTTTTTTACCATGTTATACAAGTTAAGTATTCAGTAAACAGTTGACGCTAAGTGACACTAAAAACACTATACATCACCAGTCAATTTTTTACTTTTTTTATTATTACTTTTTTTTATTATTTTTATTATTACTGCTACATATTTAGTTATGTATTTTTATTCACGAAGTATACTTCTGCGTTCCTTAGTTTATCTTGAGTAGCTCTTTTAAGTTTGCCCAAGGTCTTGCCCTTGTCCTTTGCCCTTGTGCCCAGGGTCTTGAAAAATCTAAAATTCCATAGCACTCAGTTATAAAGTCTTTCATAAAGAGTGCATTTTCGATTATACCTGCTACTTAAAACCTGTCTTTTCTTTCAAAGGAAAGTATATCTCGGGTGGCCAGTGTCTTTAATCGGTCGTTTTAAAGTTCTATTCTCTTTGGCCCTTTTTTTCTTGAGTATTGGCTTAGCTCCAAAAATTAAGAACAGAGAAACAATGAGTATAACTTAGAGCAAGTTTAGGTCGTTTCAGGTAACGGAATTCATGTTGAAACCTCTTGAAGAAAAACTTTTCCTTTTTTCAAAGGAAAGTATACCTCAGGCTGCCAGTGTTTTTAATCTGTCATTTTAGGGTTCTATTCGCTTTGACTCTTTTTTGTTCAGTATTGGCTTAGCTCCGAAAATCAGCGGGGGGACAGAGTCAAATTTCGGTCGTTTCAGGGGAACTCGGAATTGAAGCTGAAACTTCCTGAAAAAAACTTTTTCTTTATTTTTAGGGAAAGTATGCCTCGGGCTGCCAGTGTCACTGTAAGGTTCTATTCACTTTGACTCCTTTTTTGTTTAGTATTGGCTTAACTCCAAAAATTAGTGTGGGGACTGAGTAACATTGAGCATAAGTTTTGAGTAAATTTCGGTCGTTTCAGGGAAACTCGGAATTGAGGCTGAAACTTCCGGAAGAAAAGCTTTTTCTTGTTTTCAAAGGAAAGTATGCCTCAGGCTGCCAGTTTCACTTTAAGGCTCCATTCGCTTTGACTCCTTTTTTTATTTAGTAGTGGCTTAGCTCCAAAAATTAGTGTGGGGACTGAGTAACATTGAGCATAAGTTTTGAGTAAATTTCGGTCGTTTCAGGGAAACTCGGAATTGAGGCTGAAACCTCCTGAAGAAAAACTGTTACTTTTTTTTCAAAGGAAAGTATACCTCGGGCTGCCAGTACATTGAGCATAATTTTGAATAAATTTTGGTCGTCTCAGGTAAACTCGGGATTGATCCTGAACACCCCTGGGGTGATTCAAACTGTGCATTACAGTTGACCCTCGCTAAATATGTTTTTTGGATGAGTCGGTTAGAGTGGCAAAGAATGATGTCAAATTGGGGGGGGGGGGTATCCCCTCTTTTTTAGTGTCGTTATTTTAGGGGTCTGAATAGTTGATTGGAAATAAATATTCATTATTGTTCATGACATTTGTCTAGATTTTTTAGAGTGTTTTGGTCGTTAACATATCTAAAATTCGACGTTCCGTCAAATTGGATTCAATTATTTGTTTAAATTCCGATTTTAATTCCGAAATTTTGAGCATCTTTCTGGTAGAATATACATAAAAAACTGAATATTGTGATAAAAACTGAATTTTGAGCATCTTTCTGGTAGAATATACATAAAAAACTGAATATTGTGATGAAACGATAAACTTCTTATAGCCTTTAGTTTCAATAATGACTTGTTTATAATATATTACGAACTGTTTTTCGAGGGTAACCCTTATCACAGGAATAGTCCATCACGACTAGTCCTAGGACGACATCTACCCCTACAGAGACTATCTCCCGAAGATGGTTGTTACTATGGCTGCTCCAACCACTATATAAGAGAGTCGGTAAGATTAATTTAATGATATATAATATTTTAACCAACCCTCGCGTGTTGAATGGTGAATTACTACAGTACAGAGGTGACGTTTTCTGTAAGATGTTAAGGTTTCAATCCTATGGTAACTTTTTTTTAATTTCTGTAAATAAATGAAATTCTTTTTCCTATTTAGTAACTTTTGTTATCATCAGTGTTCAAACTTCCCAGGTCGATCAATCAAAAACGTTTTAGCCAAAAAGTAGTAGGATTTTTTATTCGCTGATACTAGGAGTAGCTCGAGAGTAGGGCAAAGACAGGTATACAACGCACCCATTTGTGGCCACATATTTTCCTATTTTACAAATTAATATTGAAATTGAGAATAACCCTCAAACCATCCCAGGTAACACTAGAATAGCTACTCGGGAATAGCTGAGAGATAAGGGTAGAACGCGCCTAATGATGTCTTTGGATTTCGCTATTTTGCAAGCTAATATCAATTACGACGTTAACAATAACTCTTAAATAAATTTAAAACATCTCACACAAAATCCGGTATCATAGATATTTGTTGATTCCCCAATGAGCCGTGTAAAGCCTACACAGAGCAGTCAGGGAGGTACTCAATACCCTATATCTTCTGTAACTTAGAGGTTTATTTCTGTAACTTTTAGTTTATTTCAATGAATAAGTATCAGGAGATACTAAAACAAAAACCAAGTAGTTAAAATTATTGAGGAGCCGTGTAAAGCCTACTCAGAGCAGTCAGGGAGGTACTCAATACCCTATATCTTCTGTAACTTAGAGGTTTATTTCTGTAACTTTTAGTTTATTTCAATGAATAAGTATCAGGAGATACTAAAACAAAAACCAAGTAGTTAAAATTATTGAGGATAAGCCCAGAGAGGAACAGAGAAAATGCTACTAAGAAATCTAGTGACTCAAAGACTTAATTGATCGAATTAATCGATCTCGATGTCTTTGATTTGCCTTTCAGCTGTGGAACATATGTAACCTTAATAGAATGTACCACAGAGAATGCGTGCATTAAGGCACATATTCTATGTGTTATGCTAAGAATGTGACCCATATCACAGGTTTGACATTCATTTTTAAATGGTTTTATCTTTTCAAGTATAATTAGCCGTGGCTTCCATTCATGAAGTATTTCACGCTTTAATAATTATTCATATAATTATCTTATTATATAATAATATAATTTAAAAAAACATGATAAAAAAAACTGAATTAAGCAAAAATATGCTACATTTAAAACCTTTTGGGATTATGATTATTCAATGGTAAAAATTAATAATGGGATTCTTCAGTAATAGATTATAAGGGGCAGTTTTTTCAAAATTCTATTCAACAATGCAATATGACAATCAAATAGACCTTATGCTCGATTCTAATAATACATGACATTTTGTTTACATCTTGAACTAGTGTTGAAACAGTCATGAGCGCCATATAGCGTTTGGCATTTTTCAGTCGTAATAGAGTTTTCTCTCAGAAACTGAGATCAGATACTTATTGCTATACTCATGTTCTCAATTACGCTAATTTTACCTCATTACTGCTCTAAAAGAATACCGAACGCTAGATGGGGGGATGTTTCGTAACACTAGTGTCAGGTTCAACTCTTATAGATTACCCATATTCTTCGGGTTAGCCTTTCCACGTGAATTTATACAGTAGTCATGTTATATGAAAGTGTAGACGATCACTTCATCTTGGCAATATTTTTGTATTAGTTTTTCCCCCAATAATTCCTAACAGTAAGGCCGTACCTCGGGACGTCCAAGTTATGACCTTTTCAGGGTATATAAGAAAAAATGCCTATCCCGGGGATATAAGATAAAAATACATAGCAATTTGATGCTTAAAAAGACAAAAAAACTAACGGTTTTTTATCCTCGTCTTCTCCATTTTTGCAAGTGGTTTCAAAATATTGTTAAATTCTTAGTAGGTAGTCCTAGTTATAAGTGTAATTAGAAATTTAATTTTGTTTAATTAGAAGTTGAAATTATTTAATTTGATTGAAGTTTAATACGATTCAATTTAATTGCAATTTGATTTAATCTGACAACAAAGAAAAGCCATCGGATTTTTGTCACACGATCAACCAAAGAGGGGAGATCTGTCCACATGCAAGGTTGTAGTTAGTAAGTATAGGTCATCATAAAGTCAAGAATAAAAACACCTTAAATAAAATAAGTTACTCCCAAGTTATCACTATCAATCAGGGCGACTCGTCAGAGCACACTAGCCTTTGATTTTTTTATTGCTCCCTCATCCATCATCTTTTGAGTGTCTTTAATCCCCCCTCCTCACAAAAACAATCTTGGTCATGACCGCGCTTGCCAGAATCAGTGACTTCAATTTCGGAAAGAGGGTGTGTCCACCTTAATGTTTCTTGTCTTCCTCCAACCCCACCTAGACTAGAAAATACCTATTTTAAGGATTTGTTTCATTGAAAAATACTCTTTTTCGTATCTTCATTGTAAAAAATGAAAAATCTGTCTCCTCCCCTTAATTTCTTGAATTGATGCCACTGGTCATAATGAAATTGGGTGATATCACATGATGCATTAGTGATGATGCATGATGCATAATCACATGATGTGTTAGTGCTGCTGACTTAAGCTATTTGTTTGTAATACATTTGTTCATGGTTAGTGAATTATTTTCAATTCCGTCATTTCTTGTGCTCTTAATCTTTCAAAATATCAAAGTTATGTGTGTGATATATTATTATTAGTTTTCAAGTTAATCTGTGTATATACATTGATATCACTTTACTGTTATGTGCTCTTTGGGAAGCAATAAATGACTACTTCTTTGTTACCTGTTGTTTTCTTGTCTGTCAGTGTAGTTTTTTACTATTTTGAAACTAAGTTTCAGTTTAGTAAAATGGAAATTCACTAAAACTAAGCTTTGATGATTTAATCTCTGATCACAAATTTGTGATCAGAGATTATCACAGATATGTAATCTGTGATCTCTGATCACAAATTTCCGGTTCCTCTCGTGGTTATATTTACGTAGAAATTTATACAGGGAGGTTGTTTACGTTTTGATTGAAACGGAGCCTTGAAAAACAGAGCTAAAACATGTTACTTAAGAAAATAAACTTTCTGTTTAATTAAGAAAGTCAAGTCCTAAATGTTCAAAAATAAGTCGGGTTTTTCTTTAAAATTTTCAGCTATGTTAGAATTTCATATTGAGCTTTGAATCATGGGAATAGAATATGTTTTACATGTACATATGTTAAAGACTACCCACAAATTGTGTTAATTATATTTATTATTATTGTTTTCATGTCTACATACTACTACAGTACTAACAACTCAATGCAACACCAAGCCACTTGGGGCCTACACAGCTACGCACGCTCCTCCATCCGAATCTATTCAAAGCCTCCCTCTTTACACCCTCAAGAAGTTCCCAATCCCTTAAATCTTTCCTTGCGGAATCCTCCCACCTCATTCGGGAACGACCTCCTTTTCGTTTGGCTCTAGACGGTTGGCCGATAAGGACGGTCTTTGGCATTCTGTCATCCGCAGAACGCACCCTAGCCCTCTCAACCTCTCTCTCGTTATAGCCCTAGAAAGAGCGGATTGAACCACATTTTTTGTACAGCTTACTGTTTCAGATACTGTCTATCTCTCGGGTACACAAAACAATCCGTAGGTAATTTTAGTGTTGTAAAAATACCGTAGAATAAAAACTCGGTAAGTAAAATTGGTAAAATGAGGTACTCCCTAGGAAATACAGGTTAAATTGGTGTTTAGAATTGCCCTTTAGCTACAAGACCAGTTGAGCATTTCTTTTAAAGCTTCACTTACAACTTTTAAATAAATATTTTAATGATTCCGATTTTCTTGGACTTAAAGACTTAAAAAAGGTCCATTAAAATGCCACTTCATCTAGATTCTAGAGTTTCGTCAATTTGAACTGTCTCGTTTATCCCTTTGGCAATCTTGTGCTTAGGGTCATATCGCAGTAATTGGACACTGCCTGAAATGAAAAAAAAGTAAAAAAAAAAAATCAAATTTACGATTATTTGGGAGAAAAATCCTATTAGTCTTTTTTTCTATATTTAAACCACAGTTTATAGAACTAGCAGCATGATCATTCCCTATCTCACCCATTATAAAAACCCGAACCAAGGTAAGAGTGCTCCAAAGAACGTTTTTGCAGATATAAACATAAGCGGCATTACATCTTTTCACGGGTAGACAAGTCAGATTTCTCTTGGACGTGAAACAAGTGGAAACCCGCTATTACGAATAATGCACTTTGTAACCATTTCTCATTGATTGACGGAAACCGATTAAGCCGTTAATGCAGAAATAAGTGGGAGGAGCTTTTTGTTCGCACCGAGAATGAAGACCAGAAATGATCTGCGATAAACTTACTGGATAATTCTATAAACTGTGATTTAAACCTAAGAAATGTTACCCTAACAGCCATGCATATTTAAATATACCGTATTCATCCACAATCTTCATATCATATACATGTTATTTTTTATTTATTTATAAAAGCATCGAATTCAATTAAAAAAGAGGTTTTTAAGACCTTGCACTGGATCATAAGAGCGGAACATTCAGTCACTCTCACAGTCATTAAGACTGTCTTCAACAGAATTTGCTTGTAAATCTAGCTCCTCCCCTTCAGACTTAGATTCTGATTCAGGTGACCATGCCTTTTCCGAAGCCCCCTCCCCCACTCCCACCCTCCTAAATGAAAGTCCTGGATACGGCCCTGAGAATTATATATCAACTTCTACCTCCACCCTCCTTTGTCTCTCTCTTAAAGCTAATTCTGTATTTATCTGAAGATTCTTTCAATACAACTACTGAAACACAAGAGCCGTTAAACTAGAATAAAAATTTCTTTTAGAGACTGAAGTCATTAACAACTCATTTGGTAGCAATTCGTTTAAAAACAGGATAAATCTAAGAAAAGTGCTCTGGAACTTTCGATTTCCAATTGACTGAACCCGCTCCAAAGCTTTTTCGACCACCCCTTCCTCATGTAGTGTCTCTGGGAAAAAACAGTTGAACAAATGTTTATGGGTCTTTACCTTTACTATAGTTAATGCAATATGATTGCCCCTGACTTAAACAGGAGAGTAGAAATTTCAATTTCCCTTCTAATGAAAATCCTGGAATTATCCAAGGGTAAAATAGGGGGGAATTTCCACGGAGGATATTTTTCGGGGGGAGCAAACGCCGGATTCCGGGAAAAAGACGGCATGAATACAAGATTTTTATGAGATTTGAAATTTAAATAAAAATGAGGATATTGATTCTGCTTTGGCCCTCCAAATTGTTGAAAATCCAGACCATATTGTTCTTTTTGATGATACAACTTTAATGTGAAGCAAATGACTTCCCACAATATTTGAAGCAAATAGCTTACGCAGTTGAAATTAAAAAAAAATATCCAAAAAAAACTTGCTTTAAATGGAGATATTCCTATAAGCCCAATTTGCAATAGCTTAAAATTAAAGGATTCAAATAAAATTTTTCTTCAGTTTAAATTAAGATCACCTGACCGCTTTTTTAATGAACATTAGGTCAGTCGACAAGCTAAGTCAATCACTAAGAAGAGAACTCTTGCCCAATCTAATTGGTGAGTGGTCTCTGGTTTACTCTAGCTTGATGTTTTGGTTTATTTGATGTAGTCTTTCTTCTGCTCAGTTAGGGCTAATTCAAAAGATTAGTTTTCCTTCTTTTTTTGAGCATTGAAGACGGCTGGGCGGAAATACCCGAAATATATGCCTCTATCATTTTCGCTTCTTTTTTGCCCGCTGGCTGACAATATCCTCATTTTTCTCGGAATTTTTTTTTTCTTGTTTCTCATATGTCAATCTTGCTTCTAGCGCTTTCTTTCTTTAACAGCTGACAGAACTAATGTAATTTTATTTCAGCTACTATTTCACAATTTTAGAATTATAATTACCTGTACTATAATACACTTTATTGTTTTGATAACAAGTGTTTGTTTTGATAACAAGTCAGACAGACCGCCTTTTAAACCAGGGAACACAGCTATACACAAAACAAAATCATATTCAATCTTTTTTCTTCAGCCTCTTCGTCCTTTTTTGCTCTGAAAATTACAAGGCGTCGTAAAATATATAAGATACTGGTAAAATACGTGAAATATCGGTAAAGTAGGTAAAATGCGTAATTTACGTAAAATACGAAAATTACGTAAAATTGGTAAAAATACTAATTTTATGGGGGAAGACATCTAGAAAATCTTCCCCCGTTTTTGGAGCGCCCACTTTTCAGAACCTTACACGACCACTGTCATCGCTGTAGCTTCCAATATTCTAATCTTGGTTCGCAGACTTGTCTTCCTACTGTTACAAACTTTTTTCAACTCTGAAAAAACACCCTGGGCCTTGGTTGTTCTACTTTTAACATCTTCACTGAACCCACCGTCTTTACTAATAATTCTACCTAGGTGGGCAGCTTCACTTACTGAAGTTGTCCACTTGATCGATCTTTTCGTTACCCAGCATCATCTATTCACCTTCACTTACTCCTAGTCTAATTGACTTAGTCTTCTTAAAATAAATTTTTTCATTGTCATCTCAGACTATGCACCAACCAGAGCCACGGACGAAAGTACGGTCGACAAGTTCTACGATGCTCTGACCCATTCATTGAGAACAATCTCAAACCGTTATCTACTCATCCTAGGAGGGGATCTTAACGCCCATGTTGGAAGCCACGAGAAAGACCGTGAAAGAGCAGTTGAAAGATTTGGACGGGGCGACAGGTGTGAGCGTGGAAGGCGACTCATAGAATTTGCTCAGCAGCATAATCTTGTATTGGCAAATACGTTGTTCCAACACAAACCATCCCAGAGGATCACCTGGTGCTCTCGAGATGGACAAGGGCAATTTCATGTGGATTACTTGTTAATATCCTCCCGATGTTAAAGCTCTATACAGAAGTGCAGAGCCTACCGTGGAGCCGACACAGGAGAGAAGAACAGCTCCGATCATATACTGCTAAAAGCTTCCCATACCATAAAGCTCGCGTCCAGGATACGAACGCAACTTCCTCCGAGATACGATGTAGCATGTTTTCATGATAAAGTAGTCACAGAAGGTTTCCGCTTGAAATTATCTATCCGTTTTGACGATCCTGTCCGCGGACGACGATAACGAACCAACCACCATATACATAGAAGACGAATGGAGGAAGATCAGAGACACCATAACAGACTCCTCTAAAAAAGTCCTTAGCAGGCTAAATTGGAAGAGGAAAAAGTGGATCTCAGAAGACACCATCAAGCTATTAAACCAGAAACAGCAGATCGGAAATACCAAGTGCACAGTGTTCAAACATTGAGAAAAGAATGCCATAGATCCGTCCGCCGCGACAGACAGCGCTACTGGGACCACGTGGCAGCAGATATGCAGAAGGCTGCTAGTCATTCAGATACCAGAAAGCTTTACCAACTACTAAAAGAAGCAACTGGGAAAAGTAAGAATATCTCAACGGGAGTGAGAGGCGAAGATGGAAAGCTTCTGTCAAGAAAAGATGACATAGTTCATGGCAGTACCACAAGAAAAGATGGCAGTACCACTTCCAGAATCTGCTGAACCCCAGTCACAACATCTCTTCCACTCAAATGCCTCCCAATAATAGCGCTACTACACTCAAGCTAAGAAACCTTAACTCAGTACCACCGAGTCAACAAGCCCCATACTGCAAAGTCAATGATCACTCCTCTCAATACAAGAGATGTCAAAGAGGCAATCAAGAAGTTGAGGAATCATAAGGCGCAAGGCACAGATTCTATCCCGACAGAAGTCTACAAAGCTGCTCCTATTCTCGCTGAGAAACTACAGAAGCTCTTCTGCTCAATCTGGTCTCAGGAACGGTTTCCCCAAGAATGGCAAGGCTCAGTTATACTGCCAGTCATCAAGAAAGGCGACCGCACTGAATGCAAATACTACAGAGGGGTCTCACTAATGAGCATTGCTGCAAAGGTCTTTGCAATGATTCTGCTTAACCGATTCCGCAAACTCTACAAAGAAAGAACCCATCCCAACCAATCTGGTTTCCGAGCCGGCATGGGCTGTATTGACCAACTTTTCACCTTGAGACAGATTTTTGAACGTAGAGCCAAGGATCAAAAAATAACCGTCGCTGTCTTCATCGACTTCATTACGGCCTTCGATTCAGTCATCCGGGAAGGAATTTGGATGGCAATGGAAGAGGATTGTGTCCCACCTAAGATCATAAGACTCATTCAGGCTTACTATCAACATACACGAGCCAGCGTCAAGGTCAACGGAGAACTTTTTCCGCTATTTGATATCGACTTCGGTGTGAGGTAAGGGTATGTATTCTCTCCCGAACTATTCAATTTTGTCGTCAATTGGGTAATGAAAAAAGCAATGCTAAACTTCGAAGGAGTCAAGGTTAGTCCTGATTTCAGTACCATCGACCTTGATTATGTCGATGATGTTGCTCTTCTTGGCTAATCCCTTGGCGAACCCCAGAATATGCTTCTGAAAGCCTCCGAAGTTGTAGCCCTAGTGGGGTTCAAGGTTAATATTGACAAGACTAAAGCTATGTCTAATGCACCGGATATAAACTCTGCCCCTATAAGCCTTAACTAAAAGCAGATTGAAGTTGTCAATAAATTCAAGTATCTCGGATCAAACATTGACATCAACGGCGGATGTAGCGAAGAAATCCAACGCCGTATTGCATTTGCTTCCGCTGTCTTTGTACAGCTGTGGAAGCCGCTATGGAAAAGGAAGGACATCCACCGGAAAACAAGAATTTGCATTTATGATGCCCTAGTCCGATTGGTCTTACTGTACGGCTGTGAGACGTGGCCCTTAAAAGTCACCGAGGTGCACGCCCTCAACACTTTTGAACACAGATGCCTGAGGAACATATTGGGGTTACGACTCAGCGACCAAATCCCAAATACGATCACCCGCGAACGATGTGACCAGAAGTACGTCATCACATCTATCATTCCACGCCGCCGACTGTCCTGGTTCGACCATGTTTACCAAAGACTGGCCGAGACTTTTACAAATCAAAGCCTACGCTGCAAATCAGCACCTGACTGGAGGAAACGACATGGAGGACAAGTCAAAACTTAGCTAAACCCCGTCAAATCTGACTTCGAGCCGATTGGCGGATTCCGGAGATATTGTCGCAGAGGGGACCCTTCATGGCTCGAAATTATCGCCCCATTGACCAAAAACGGGAACCTGTGGAATTCAACAGTCTACCAGATCCTGTCGCCAGCGAGAGCTACATAGCTTGTGTCCTGATCCAAGCACAAGTAAGTACAAGTACTGGTTTTGTTTTAAATTTCCGGAATATGGCAGTAACTCAGAGTTTGTGTTGTCTTTAATAAAGCTGACATTTCTTGGAGTTTCTCCCAAGTTCTTAGAATTTCATTCCTGAAAAAGCATATGTATGCTAAACAAAACCTAAAAATTCTGTGTTACTTATATTTATTATTATCATTATGTTCATATACTTTTATACTATTGTTATTACTGTCAATATATTTATATTATTATTTTATGTTACAAGTTTCATCAATGCGGAGATATTTCAGAAATTGTGGTGTCCCACAGGGTCACGACCTTTTGAGATTTTTCTCCTGTAAATTTGAGTCCTGGAAATCCCGGTAAAAATTAGGAATTTTATTGCTGAACTAGAAATCCTGGGAAAAGTATATACAGTATATGTTAAACGGTAATGTTGCCATGTGCGTCTCATTTTTTTTCTTTTCTTTTTTTTTGTTCTCGACCATTTTATTTGATAGTTGCGATCGGAGAAACTTGGACAGGAATTCAATCAGTTTGAAATTGAAAATTTCTAGTGCTTTTTAAGGGCCAAACTACATTTGGCCAATCTAGGGTCACTTAATGACAACCAGGCCCCCTTCCCCCTATCGTACCCTGTTTTGCCTCTGTTTCGTCCACGATTTTGAATCAAACTTTGAACATAGTATTTTACTAATATATTAGTATTATTAACATAGTATCTAGTTCCCTTTAGGGTAACTTCTAGCAACCCCACCCTCCCTCCCCGAAATTGTTCCGCGTACATGCATGTGTTTCCAATCAGTGACACAACAGGCGTCTCCAGAAGAATATCACAGTCGGCCTTCAGCTTACAGGTAAGTCTCCACTGCTTTGATAACATGGCGTATACCCGCATGCTCGAAGAAAAGTTGAAAAAAGAAAATCTTACTATGCATTTGATTTGAGTATTCAGGAATTAAAAGCCTTAACACAAGAATCTTCAAAAGCGGCGGGTTTGGTGGGGGGCGGCAGCCCCCCAACTTAAACTCCTGACACGATCAGCTAACAGTTAGTCAAGCAATAATAAGTAATAAATTGTACAAAAACTTGCAGAAATTATTTGAAAAAAACTACGTTTTCTAAAGAGTTAAAGAGGCTGCAAAAGTGGGGGGTTTGGGGGGCGGCAGCCCCACAACTGTACCTCCTAATCCCTGTACATTTTAAGGTTCGAACTTGTGACTCAATTTCTTTAACTCTTTAGAAAACGTAGTTTTTTTTTCAAATAATTTCTAGCTATAAACGGTCTAAATAGCCGTGCCGGGGCCCAGCCAATGAAATCAGGATGAGGCTTACATTGTATGTAGTTAGAAGAAAATTGACAATGAGAAACATTATAAACAAACCAGTTGCGTAGCCATGTTGGGGCTCGGCCTCGATATCGACTTCATAGTTGTTTTTTCTTTCTTAAAACTGACACATTGACATTTCTGGCCACGATCTAAATAGGTCACAACTTTAAGGAAGAATTTGTATTTTTCCCAGGGTGGTTCTATCGAAGCTGTGGTGACGCCCTGACATCAAGGAAAGGCTGCGGTTTGAAGACAAGTGACAATGAAATCCAATGTATACAATCCTGGTGCGTAGCCGTGTTAAACCATGATAAAACTAAAGGAAATGATATGGAAAAGAATAAAACAGTAAAGGGGTATTTTGCAAGGAAGAGTTAGGGGACAGTTCGAAAAATATTAACACCTAAGGTGCCGATAGTTGGGTAAATATATTTTTGAAATAGGGGGGCTGTGGAGTAGGGGAACAATCACTGAAGATTATAAATGTAATCCTTAAAAAAGGTGAGGTACTGACGTAGGAGAACTTTAATTAGTCCCTTTATGAGAAAGATAATGAGAGTAAGTGGGGTAATTATAGAGGCATCAAGTAGACTTTTGTAAGAAGTTTTAAGAGAAGAGCAGCTTAGTTTTAAGAAGAGGAGAAGATGTTTCGATCAAATTTACACTCTTAGATCAATAATTGAGGAGTGTCTGGGTCATTAAACTCTCTTAGTCCTCAGTTTAAAGTCCGAAATTAAGCAGGTTTACGTTTTATCTTCATTTATATGGATTATTTTGATGGACTTTGTCCTAAAGGATATAGAAAAGGCTATGGGAGCGTGTGAATTTCATCTGGGAGAAGAGAGAGAAGCTCCGAATAGATTGGGATAGCGGAGGAGCATGTGGAGCTATATTGGCTTCGGGCGGCTGGGTGCTTAAGTGAGTAGCAGTCGAAAGAAAATGATAAATTCCACGCCTTAGAATTTCGTTTTTTTAAAAACGTTAAGCATTTAGACAGTATTTTGCTTGGCAAAAGGCTTATTGTTCAAGATATTAAACGTTTCTTAGGCTGGGTGGATCTAGAGTAAAACCTTTGGGAGAGGGGCCCAATGTGACAAGGGTGCCAATAAGCAAAATCTTTGGAGGAGGAATGGACAATGGCACCAATAATCGACCAGATTGACAAATTTATTTTAAAAAAGAGTGAAAACAGATAAAAAACACGGAATGAGGGCGCCCGAAAAAAATTCTGGAGGGCTTGTGTCCCCTTCCCCTGCCCCTACCTGGATCTGCCACTGTCTTGGGTTGTGTTCATCTTCAAATTGCCTTTAGAACCTCATAGTGCTATTACACGAGATAAGCATTTTTAAAATCAGAATATAATTTCCAAGACTGCTGTTGATGCTACTGTTGTTGATGACTGCTGTTGATATCATCAAGGACTAAAGTCTTACCATGAGACAGGTTGACAAACAACCTTGAATCAAACTGCTTATCAAAAACAATTAACTCTTCAGCTAGTCCTTAACTTCAACCGTTAGGGAGCAATAGCATATAATAATAAAAAGTATAACAAACAATACAATAAAAATTATAAGGCTAAAAAAAGCTTTTATTTCCTATAAGCCAATCAAAATAAACATATGTTTACTTTTTTAAAGAAATA
The DNA here is from genome assembly GCA_027921565.1 of Artemia sinica. Lineage (NCBI taxonomy): Eukaryota > Metazoa > Arthropoda > Branchiopoda > Anostraca > Artemiidae > Artemia > Artemia sinica. The sequence goes on along the minus strand of CM051269.1, from coordinate 58,920,598 downwards.
CTCAAGAAATAAGCAGCAGCAAGAGCTAAAACGAGTTGAAAATAAAAGCGAAGAACAAGGAAATATGCAGTTACAAGACATGCTACAACGAGGAGCAGAACGAATTGAAAAGTGAAGTAAAAAACCGAGAAATTAAATGTGCGTGTAAAAGATATACTACAGCGAGAACAAAGAAATATATGGCTAGAAGATACGTGGTAGCAAAAATTGCAAGTGACTGCGCGAATCAGAGCGAGTAAACGTTATATTTATTCCTTATGGAGCTCTCCATTTTCCCGAGGAAAGAGTAGCAAACAAAAGTGATTCATTTGGAGGTTGCTACTTACAACAAGAATCAATATATACGTGGTTGCCGCGTGCCGGGGCCCAGCCTCGAAATCGGCTACTTGGTTTTTTCTTAAAACTGGTAAATTGACATTTCTGGCTAAAAAACGATTTAAAGAGCAGTGCCGGTGCTCAGCCAATGAAATCAAGACGAGGCTTACATTGTCTGTAGTTAGAAGAAAATTGAGAATGAGAAACAATATGAACAAACCAGTTGCGTAGCCATGTTGGGGTTCGGCCTCGATATCGTCGTCATAGTTGTTTTTTCTTTCTTAAAACTGACACATTGACATTTCTGGCCACGATCTAAATAAGTCACAACTTTAAGGAAGAATTTGTATTTTTCCCAGGGGGGTTCTATCGAAGCTGTGGTGACGCCCTGACATCAAGGAAAGGCTGCGGTTTGAAGACAAGTGACAATGAAATTCAATATATACAAGCCTGCTGCATAGCCGTGTTAAACCATGATAAATCTAAAGGAAATGATATAGAAAAGAATGAAACAGTAAAGGGGTATTTTGCAAGTTAGAGACAAGTTAGAGTTAGAGACAGTTCGAAAAATATTAACACCTCAGGTGCCGATAGTTGGATCTGCCACTGTCTTGGGTTATGTTCATCTTCAAAGTGCCTTTAGAAGCTCATAGTGTTATTACACGAGGTAAGCGTTTTTAAAATCAGAATATAATTTTCAAGACTGCTGTTGATATCCTAAGATAAACAATTAATGGGGCTTTCTGGCCAAAAGTTTTGCTTACGTTTCATATTATGACTGGCTTTTTTTTGGACAGCTATGGAGCTTACCGTCGAACTTGGTACTCTTGTACATAAGTGATGCAGCATTCGTATAACTTGCCCTAATGGAAAAGTGTGAAGATTTAGCATTAGAATTACGACACGAAACAGGACTAGCTCGGCTCAAATCTTGAACAGAGAGAAGTGTTCACGTATTGTGCAGCTTTGTGATCGTAAGTAACAAGGTCAGCCTTGTTGCAAAAAAGCACCAACTATGCAGAAGAATAAAACCCTTATTATGAATGTCCGTTGTTATTTTTCCAACCATAGCGTTTCGAATTGAATCAATTTTAAAAGTACTCTAATATTTTGTGAAGCCTAAATATCTTCAAAATTATATAAAAAATAGAAAATCCTCTCATTTTTTTACTTACAGAAAAATTTCAGCTTTAATCCTATGCGGTAATATTGCAGATTAATTTTATCGTTCACCCTGGGTATTACTGCTGTAATGAAGTCGCTACCCAGACAGTACATTAGGCCTTTTATGGAGAGTAAATTGCTTATCAACAATCTTGAGAGCAGATTTGCCTATCAACAATCAGGGGCAAATCTGCAACATTTTCATTGGGGGAAGGGGCAAGAGGGGTCCACTTTCGGATATTCAAGGAGCATGGGCTATATAATAATTTTTTATCCACGTTACTGGGGGGGGGGCAACTGCCCTCTTACCCCTCCCAAACTACGCCCCTGTCAACAATTATGAAACAACATTAGTTTTCGCAAGTAAACAAATTTTTATTATTGTTGAAAATAAACCAGAAATTTTCAACATCAGTTGAATATTCTTTTAATGCTTTTAATTAAAATCAAATTTAATCTGTGACTTTCACTGCCTGATTGACTGTCGACAGCTTTAGTTAAATACGACAAAACTTCTTCAGTGGATATTTCAAGACTCATGGTTAATTATACGTGAGTGACCAAGCTAATGATAAATAAAACAACCTTTATGGTAAAGTAACTGTTTTTTTCTCGTCCAAAGTTGCAAGAACAAAAACAATTTTTCCCAAGATATTCACCCTTCAATTTCACTGCTTAAATTTGACGAATAACGATTTAATTTGTGGGTTGTTTTTTTTTCCACAATAATACTTAAAAAAACATTTGTTGGTCGCTAAAACACGATTGTTGATTCGTTTCACTAGATCATGATAGAAGAAGAATATACTGTTTCATCAGCATCATTAGTAGTAAGAGTTCAGACACAAAAATAAAAATGTCTGAATTTGTGGGTGTGCCCTTAAAGATAACAAACGATGTTGACCTTATCAAACCACTTCAAGCGCTTCTTTCAGCCAGGTCATCTAGTGGAATTGACAAGCAAGATGATTATAAAGCTGCTATTTTTGAATTAAATAATTTGAGGCAGTCTGCCACAAGTAAAGGAATTGAGAAGGAAGATTCTTATTTAGAAGTAATGATTAAGTAAGACATGATTAATCTCATTAGAGGGTGAAATTCCTTGGTAAATTTTCTGATTAACTCACTAAGGACATACCTTAGAATAGACATAGGCCTACTTCTAGAAGGAGGATTTCATCCTAAATCCAAATATAACATTTTTTTTGTGCCTGCCAGAAATGAACTTTACCAACACAACCAACAGTAAAAGGTCAATATTTGGTAAATGTCTACCAAATCATATTGAATTATGCATAAAGTGAATATAGCCTACCACTTGATGCCTTTTTTTATGCTGATTACAAATATAGGTAAATATATACAAAATCATATTATTGAGTTAGGACTAAAGTGAATACACCATTCAATGCCTTTTTTTATGCTGATTACGAATATAATAAGCATTTCTATTGGAAATGATTTTCAGCCCCCCCCCCCCTATATAGGCTATACCTAACCTAACCCTGAATTGGTCTATATAGGGGGGGGATGAAACTCATTTCCGATAGAAATGCTTATTATATTTGTAATCAGCATAAAAAAAGGCATCAAATGGTGTATTCACTTTAGTCCTAACTCAATAATATTATTTCGTATATATTGACCCAAATATAGTAATCATTTCTATTGGAAATGAATTTCAGCCCCCCCCCCACTATATATGTCAATTCAGGGTATATGTTTCTACAACCTAACCTAGCCCTGAATTGGCATATATAGGGGGAGGGGGCTGAAATTCATTTCCAATAGAAATGATTATTATACTTGTAATCAGCCTAAAAAAAGGCATTGAATGGTGTATTCACTTTATTCCTAACTCAATAATATGATTTGGTAGAAATTTACCCAATATTTACCAAATCATATTATTGAGTAACAACTAAAGTGAATATACCATTTGATGCCTTTTTTTATGCTGATTATGAATATAATAATAATTTCTGATAGAAATGATTATTATACTTGTAATCAGCCTAAAAAAAGGCATTGAATGGTGTATTCACTTTATTCCTAACTCAATAATATGATTTGGTAAATATTGATCCAGTAAAATTCTAGTTTAGCTTCTTTTTGCTATCTTCAAAAGGGGTTATGTTAGAAAAATGAAACTTTCAGTAGGCCAATGAATCCAGGGCCAAAAACATACTCTAGGAAGGTATTACCAAGCTTCCATGTTAACCCTCTTCTGATTTCTGAGTCTTAGAGATTTGCTTACTCGGCAGGTCTATAGGCTACCTATTGAAATTTTGACAAAATAATATTTTACCTTAATTTTCAGTTTTCAGTTTCTTTTTCTCTGGTTTTAGTTCTGAAAATGCAATTCCTGCTTGTTGAGTAGAATTTTAAGCCATACCAATGGTTTTTTTTGAAAATTTAGAAAATATAATGCATTTGAAACCTTATAAATTGGGATGAAGCAAAGTTGTGAAGCTGAAAACAGTTTTCTTGTACTTCATTTGAGTAGAAGATCTGTTATGCAAGGTTTTGCTTTCATAACACAAAGATTTTGGTAAATATTTACCAAATTATATTATTGAGTTACAACTAAAGTGAATATACCACTTGGTGCCTTTTTTTTATGCTCTTTACAAATATAATAATCATTTTTGTCAGAAATGAATTTTAGCCCCCAACCCTATATATACCAATTCAGGGTATATATTTGCTCATTAGGGGGGCAGGGGGAAAGTTTAAACTTATGTCTCATTTACATCAGAAATAAAATTAACCCCACCCCCCTAATGTGCAAATATATACCCTGAATTGGTATATATAGGGGTGAGGGCTAAAATTCATTTCTGACAAAAATGATTATTATATTTGTAAAGAGCATAAAAAAGGGCATTGAGTGGTATATTCACTTTAGTCCTAACTAAATAATGTGATTTGGTAAATATTTACCAAGATTTTATGTTTCCAGGACATACTTAAGGGCATAAATGTTTGACCATTCCAAGTCATAAGGTGACATGTTAAGAAAACAATTCTTACTTCATAACATGCACAATAGGCTATTCCTAGTTAACTTATTTTCCAGGGAGGGGAGAGGGGGAGCTTTGTCCTCATTATTTTCATTGTTTTTCAATCACATTTTTCAATATTTATGTCTATTCTCCAAGTCTTGGAAATCATTTATAAAACAAACACCCAAGAGGTATGCCTAAATTAACCTAAATTTATCAATATATGCCTATTTATATCTTTATGGTAGATGGCAGTGATGGTGTTTAACTTTCATATATAGACTATTTGAAAACAGATAGATTCAGATAAATCTGTTTATTTTTCACAATTTTGTCAAAAAAAAGAGAATACAACAGTGAAAGAAGTGATGATAAAAGTTCTGCCCCTGTAAAATATACTAACCAAGATTATTATGCATATTATGAAGTAAGAATTATTTTCTTAACATGCCTCCTTATTACCTATAGTGGTCATACATTTATACCTACTCAAGTCTGTAGACCCATCCCTGAAAGTTTTATTTTCCTAACATGACCCCTTCCCAAGATAGCAAAAAGTAGCTGAACTAGAATTTTACCTTTTGACAAACTGTTAAATCAATTTGAAGAAAAGTAACTTACAGAGAATTCAGTGTATATATACAACCAAAGGCACATATTTGCACATTAGTGGTTGGGTAGGTTAGATTCTAGACAAGCCACTTCTTGCTATCTTGGAAAGGGGTTAGGTTAGATAACTGAAACTTTCAGTGACAAATGCCAGGCCAAAAAAAAATTAATCTGCAAAGGTATTGCAAACCTACTATATTAGCCCTCTTCTGATTTCTAAGTCTTAGAAATTTACCTACTTGATGGGTCAGTTTCTTTTCCTATTGTCAAAATTCTTATTGGAACTTTGACAAATAACATTATACCTTAATTATTAGTTTCTTTTCTTTGGTTTTAGTTTTGGAAATGCAAATTTTGTTATTTGAGTAGAATTTTAAGGCATATTGATGGGGTTGTCTCTCTCTAAATTTAGGAAATGTATTTACAGATCTTTAAAACTCCTAAATTTAGATTGAGCTAATTTGCAAAGCTGAAAATACTTTTTTGTATTTCATTAAAGCAGAAGATCTATTTTGCAAGGTTATAATTTTTTAACAAAGATTTTAATGGTCAGTGCTCTCTAGAAGGAGAAGGAGTACAGGTATGTACTTCAAAATACCTTCCTGGGACACACTTAGGTCTGTAGACCCATCCTTGATAGTTTCATTTTCCTAACCTAATTCATTTCCAAGATAGCAAAAAGTAGCTTGTCAAGAATTTAACCAAACTCAAAACTAGAGTATAACATTGTTTTGTCTAAATTCCAGTAGGTTCCAATTTCTAAAACATTGAAATCAGAAGAGGGTTAACTTAGTAGCTTTGCAATACTTTCCCAGATTATGTTTTTGGTCTGGGATTCATTACTGAAAGCTTCATTTTCCTAATCTAACCTACAATAGTTTGGGTAGGATTTTAATCAATATTATATTATTTTTCAAATTTAAGCTACATTTCCCCCAAGTTATTTATACCTTTTAAAATCAGAATTTTGCAAAGTTAAATTATTTGTCTCATTTCAGCTGAAGATCTATTTTTGAAAATTTGTTTGTATATAACAACAAAGATAAACATAAAGTTTATCTAAGTTCATGAAAGCTGATTGCTGATTAGATAAACACAAAGTTTATCTAAGTTCATCAAAGCTGATTGCCCTTTAAGGGGAAAGGGTATGTATAGATACTTTAAAAGGCCCTCTCAGGACATATTTCATGCACATGACCCTTTCATTCATCCAACTCAACTATTTTCTAATATAGCAAAAAGCCTCTCATCTTCAACATTACTGACAAAAAAATTTGTAAAGAGAAATGAAAATGACTTTTTTTGTCTTACTCTGTTGTTAAGAAGAGTCTTTTCATTATGTCTCAAATGCAGCAAGATGCATAGCTTCACAAATATTACCTATGATTATATTCCACACATTTGTTGCAAAATCTCTAAATATAAATGATGCTTGACTTTTATTAAGTAAATAAGATAGTTTTTTTTAACTGAAGGTAAAGAGCAACATCAAAACTGAAAACAAACCAAAACTATTCAGTATATGAGGGAGGTTTCTTTAATTTCTTATTGTTTTTCAAATCATGCCAGAAAATCCCCTCTCCCTTGTTGGAAAACTATGTAAATTTCCTCCCCACAAAAATGTTTCCACAAAGAAAATCCTCCCCCCCCCCCTACAAAAAATGTATCTTTCCTAATAACAAATACAATATGTAAACAATGGGCAAATTGCACAGCTTACAGTTCTTTCCCTAAGGAAAGTGGGGGGGGTCAAGTCATCCCAAGAGACATAGTTAGCAGACTTTTCAACTATGTTGAATCAAATGCTTATTAGTGTCTGAACATTTTTAAATAGCTATGTGGACTGTAATGTAAATTAAATGATCTGGCTCTGCCCAGAGACTGATTTACTAGATTGCAAATATTTGCCTTGTGTTTGAAAAATGAAAGAAAATGTAGCCAAAGAGAAGTTAATTCAAACAAAGTGTTAAACTTTTCAAGGTGTGAGTTCTAAAGTCAGTGAACCCAAGTGCCAATTTTACAAGCAAAGCTGCACTGAGTTTTATGCAAATTATATCTGCCTCATTAAGAAGCTCATCTGTTCTGAGGCCAGCCAGTGAACAAGGCTATCTCAACACAACAAAGCTACTGCCAATATGCCTGATATCACAAAAGCTCTCAAATTTTGGGATGAAAAGAAGATTTCTTTGCCTTGCTTCATAGCATTAAAATTAGATGAAGTATCCATGGTTTGTGGTGAAGTTTTGACCATGTTGACTTGGCAGGTTAATGAACTTGCAGCCAAGTTTGACAGCTTCATCTAGTCAGAGTGCCAGTCACCACTTACTCCTGCCTTCCCTTTTGATTCTCTAGCTCCTCCTCACATGCAGTTGTACTGACTAAACCACCAAAACAACTGAGTGATCCCAGCTCATGCAAAGGTTATCTGACTAAATTATAGTTGCATGTCAAACTGGCTGATGGAAATCAATATTGACAAAAGCCATAAGCTAACAATAGGGAAACTTGCTATCCACTATGAATATAGACTAGGAGACTTACCAATCACATCATGCCAGGAGGAGCACAACTTGGGAGTTGTCATTGGCAGCAACCTTGACTTCCAGGCCCACTAAAACAGCATTATTGGGAAAGCAAATTGTGTTGCAGGAGTTTTAAGGTGCAGCTTCACTTTTGGAAATGATAAGACCCTTTGCCTTCTCTACAAAGCTTTAGCACAGCCAATCCTTGAATATGGTCATTGCACTACATGTCCCTTTTACAACAAAGACATCAAAGCTCTCGAAAAAGTTCAAAGACAAATAACAAAGTTCTGTCCGACTTTGAGAAACTTACCTTACAAAGATAGGCTCCACAAGCTCAAACTTCCTTCACTAGCTTATCGACTGCACCAAGGAGACCTAATTGAGGTATACAAGCTTTGCTGTGGCGCCTACGAAAACATCCAGGCTACCAATGTTCTCAGCTTCAGCCACACAAACCTTCATGGTCACAACCTCAAGCTTCAAGAGGAGAGGTTCTAAGAAGACATTTGCCATTGGGCATTCAAGAAGCAAGTAAAACAACACCAGAACAAGCTCCCCTTTGAAGTCATCAATGCCAACTCATTAAATTTGTTCAAGCAGGAACTGGACAAATACTACAGTGAAAGTGCCTACAATTTTTTTCAATTTAAAAGATTTTTGTAGTGGCCTTGTGGCCTATTTGTTTTGCATTATATTATTATTAAAGTGTGTATATAACCCCTATGTTACTGAGATATCTTCTACAAGGGAAAATATATTTTGGAGAAAATGACCAAAGGTCTGAGCCAGGTTGTTGAATATAAAAATTTAGTTAGGCAGTGCTGGTGGGTTTTCTCCCCCACTCCAGCCCTGAGCATGGGAGAACTAACATGGCATGAATATAGGCAATTTAGCCAGTTAAGGAACATAACCACAAAAGACGTAATTTATTTAGGTTGTCTTACTTGGATAGCAAAGGAGGAAACTCGGTACTTCCCTGGTTCCCTCCTCACCAGCACTGGTGACACTTGACCAGTAGCACCATCACAGCTCCAATACTGTTGGCAGCAGACTAGCAGCACTGCTAGCACCTAGTATCAGTAATCTAAACATGTATTTTTGAAGATATGGTCTAATATAACCCATTTAAACTATGCAAATGCCCACAAAATTAAACACCATCTATTTTGGTTTTAAAATTTTGAGGGCTTAGCCATATCTAGAAAGACACATAATAAAAACTATAGTAGACTAATAGGGAGAGTCAAAAAGGGTTTTAGTGTATAGTTTAGTGTCTACATGGTTGAGGTTGAAACTAGAAAGCAATAGAAAAGGTGACTATTTGAGATCATCTTCAGAGTGAATATTATTGTGGTAAATTAGTTAGATTTTGTTGTTAGTTGAATAGGATGGTGCAGAAATCTTTCTGTAATCTATCAGGTTGGAGATTACATAATTGGTTGTGTAGGGAGGCATAAAACCTGTCCCTTAGAAGTAACCTGCTGGTTATAAGATTACAAATATTAGCAGTTTTGGCAAAAATCTGCTGGTTAAGGCTGAAGAATTGAGATCTTTGGCAAATTGGCAAAACGTTGAGCTTTTGCCCTGGACAGTTAATAGTTGTGTGTATTAAGGAAAAGATTATGATGTGTCTTAATAATTGAATGCATGCTTTTCTAATAGAAAATAAATGCACTAAAATGTTGTGAAAACTAGTCCATGTTCAGAGATTTGCTAAACAAATTGTATAGGGATTCAATGCATCAGTGCTGATAATTCCAGAAATTCACAATATTAGGAAGAGTGGAGAATTATGTCTGACACACCTACAATAATTACATGTTCTAACTCTCTTAGAAGAAGTGAGGGACTCTGTTGGTCAAACATGGATGGTTACAGATTACTTGTACTATCAACAGGACGTTCTTTTCCCTTGATACCAACAAAGGATAAATCTACATAGATTTGCATTTGTTGAAAACACCTTCAAAAAGACTAGAGAAAACATCACTGGTTGACAAAACGTTTGGATCTATGCACAAAATGACAAAGGATCTATGCACAAAACTCCAATACAAACAGAGAGAGGAGATCAAGTTAAACCTCAAAGTCAAAAGGAACTGTCTTTGGGAACAGAATGCCCAAATAAGGAGAGAGATTGGGAGTTAGAAAGGGTGCAATTGGGGAATAGAAAACCCAGCAATGAGCTTGGACACCAAGATTATACAGACGCCAGCCTTAATGGGCAGCAAAATAGAGAATAATAGTAGATAAAAATACATAGAAACCAAGACAAACCTACCCATCAGATACTAGGCAAAATGAGGGTAAACTGCTGGATAGATATAAACTGTATGCTAGCCAAAGAAAGCTAAAATGCACTGGTTTGAAGAATGAGATGATAGAAATTTATGAAAACTATCAGTTTTTGGAGTTAGTTCTGTTACAGCTTTTGATCGAAGTATTTTCTTACCCTTTTTGTTGTCTATAATTTATCATTCTCTCCTAGACTCTAGACTTTCTGACAGGGGTGTAATTTGCTATGGGTCAGGGGACAACTGCCCCTCCTGGACCTTGCCCCTCTCCCCCTGGACCTTGTCCCTCTCCCAATTTCATTTGGGAAAATTGGCTCCAACTATCCCCCCCCCCTTCCAGGATTTTGGCAAAATTGCGCCACTGCTTTTAGAGGGTTTTAAGGAAGTTTGGAATAGGGAGTAACCCCTATATTATTGGGATATCTTATACAAGGGAAGATATATTTTGGAGAAGACAGCTCAAAAGTCTGAGCCAGCAGGATGGATATGAGAGAGCTGTTCCGTAGTACCAAAGAGTTATTTCCCCCAGTTCGAGCCCTGAGTGCAGGGGAACCAAATTGTCATGTTTCATGACAATACAGATGATTTGACCACATATAGGGACATAGCCACAAAATATGTTTTCATCTAAACCTTAGAGTATATTCCTAAAAGATCCTCCATCACTTCACCAGCATTTTAGGCTATGCATACTTAAAGTTGTCTCTTTTAGATACCATGATCAACTCTTAATGTTGGAAGAGAAATTTGCTCCAACTGATATTACCATTCCTTTCAAATGGAGAGATGCATTTGACAAAGGATCCATTTTTGGAGAAAATTATCCCTGAGTAAGTGTATTTTAATCTTTTTATATCCCATACCACAGATCCAACCAATATAGGGGGGGGGAGGCAAAAAAATTAACTATGGGCAACATTTTAAAATTTGGTTATTTATCATGTTTTTAGATGTACTTTATACAAATGACATAGACTTGGGGGGGGGGGGGCTTCCAAAAAATTAATCCAAAAAGTTCAGAATACTTCAGAAAAGTTCAAAATAATTCAGAAAGTCCCAAAAGTTGTTGGAAGTAATGGCGATCTAAAACAATAGACATAATCTCATTTTTCCTGTTTTCCACCTTTTCTTATTTAGACATTTTTTTGAAGAATGATTTGGATTAGAACAAATTTTTTTCACTTACTTATAGGGGTAGTTTTAGAGGAGGGACAGTCAGGGCACTTGCTCCAAGTGCAGAAATTTTAGGGGTGCAAAATTTCAAATAAATGATCTAACAGTTTTATAATCATTCTGTAATTTTTGAAATTTTGCTGACCACAAGCTTGTGTGTACCAACATCCAGCTTCGTCTCTAAGCCCGGCGATTGGAAAAAAAAACTGTCACTGCAGATGTTGGGAAACTAAAGGAGCAAGATACTTGCCTGAAGCACAGTGTTCATATATCAAATTGCTTTGAACTCATACACTTAGCAGCACTGGAGATGATTGGAAGTATTTTAAATTACAGGCTAGTGAAGCAGCATATCTTGTGCTTGGCAAGAGAGGTCACCCAAAGATACCATGGCTGACAAACAAAACACTGCAGGTTGTAGAGCAAAGACGGAGGGCAAGACTGTGGGGATACAGTCACTTATTAAAGGCTCAGTGGAGTGCAAAACAGGCTCATTGACTGGGACCGAACCCAGTTTGTTGAAAGGAAAGCAGATGAAGTCTAACTAGCAGCAAAACAAAGAAGGGTATGGGTAGGTTGTTCTATCATCTCTGAGATCTCACGAAAATAATGATTTTACATTGGGGCCTGTCCTATCTAGGGATGGGACACTTCTTTCTGATGAGGGTTCTTGCCTTGAGCAGTGCAGGAATAATTTCGGCTTGCTCCTCAACAATAGTAGCCCTTCTGTGCCTCCCATGGATAATCCCAGTAGTGCTAGCCATCCTAGTAGCCCTGAAACAGATGTCCCCCTCCAGACCAATCTGCTAAAATATGCAGGTCTGACAATGCTCCCTACTCTCCACACATTGTTTTCTGTAATGTGACAAACTGAGATAATTCCCCAAAGATTGGCAAAAGGGTGACATAATCCCCTTCTGGAAGAGGAGAGGCTGTCTACTGTCAGTCCATGGAAACATTTTCTCAATTCGCCTCCCGGATCAATGTTGGAATATCATTTGTAAAATCCTGTGACCAGAGCAAGCCAGTTTTATGTCAGACCACTCACCTATTGAGCAGCTTTTCATAATTCAACAAATAGTGGAAAAGGCCACAGAGTTCTGCATATTTATCTTCTATCTTCTGCATATCTATCTTCTATATTTATCTTCTTTGTCATCTTCCGTGCTGCATTCGACTTGGTGAATCGACAAGCTCTATGGCGGATTCTAGAGTCAAAAGAGCTCCCTCAGAAATGCTGCAGACTTTTGAAGAGTCTGCGCCGCGGGAAAGAGAGGCGCGTTCAATTAAATGCCCGATGCAGCGTATTCTTCAAGATCATGACAGTAGCATGTCAAGCATATGCAGTGGCCCCAGCACTCTTCTGCGTCGTCATCGATTACATTATGACAGAGACAACTTTCCATCTCAGCTTTTGGGTTGAAACTTAGAGATCAAGTAATCTCAGATGCTGATTTTGTTGATGATTTATCCATTCTGACAGACTTGATCAGGCAGTTGCTGAATTTTCAATGCACTTGGCTGTTCTGTGATAATTTACAGAGCTGAGACGTCACACTTGTGACGTATCAGCACTGTGCACAGCATTATAGTTACATTATGGTTACACTGTGGGCAGCACTATAGTTGCATTTGTTGATAAAATCAAAATTATGCATGACTACAGTGCAATTATGTATGTTGTTCGTAAGTTTTTGCAGCCGTTCATAGTCGAGGTTTAAGGCATCAGTTTTTGAAACTAAAAAAATGGAAGCTTAGGACAGAAATTTTTCTGTCTATAACAGAAATTTGACAAAAGTTAAAGACGTAGTATTAGTAGAGAAGAGTTGGAAACAACGTAGTGTTGGTGCATACATTTTAAACCAGTTTTCTTGTAATTCCGCTTCTACAATACAAGTATGATGGTAAAATCAAAAGGAAAAACCCATGCTGTTAAAAAAAACTTGGCTTTTTAATTGATAGATGTGGCTATGTTGTGGCTCTGGCATCAGTTAAAGTTACAGTATGTGTGGGCTTTTCATGACCTAAAACAGCACCACTAGCTGTAAATTGCAATAAGCCACATCTCTGAATTATATTTTCTTAGTTTTGACTGAATTTGTAATCGTGAATTGCTCTATAATAACTACTAGTCTTTAAACAGTGTGTATTTTATTGGGGTTCATTTTTTAAAAGTAAAATTTTACTTACATTTACAGGGTTATAACAGGGGAATAACCCCGTTGCGTTCCACATAATCCAATCAAAATTTTGTGGTAGCCATTTTGTTCAACGTAGTTGCAAGTTCTAGAAATTAGGTCTTTGAGGACGACAAGTCTTTAAACAGTGTGAATTTTACTGGGGTTCTTTTTTTTTTTTAAGTAAAGTTTTACTTACATTTACAGGGTTTTTAGGGAGTGTTGACTTTTGTAGCCTTCGTAATAATATGAACTTACAAGTAAAGGGTAAAATCCCTCCCATATTTCATTAAATTGCTGTTCCAGACCTTATACAGAACAGATTATTGGACTTATTGATTGTGCTAATTTGATCATAAAATCGAAGATCTAATACTGTTTTTAGTGGCGAAATTGACCAAAGATACAAGCATTCTTTATGGCCTTACGGCCTCCCATGGCATTGATTCATTACATCAATGGTAAAAAAGCCTCAAATATGCCGGGTGGGGGACACAATGCATGTGCCAACTAAAGTAAATAGTCTGTTTAAAAAATTAGACTTAGTAGTTACATTTTAGTTAAAAAGTAAACATGGCACCTAACACCATATTAAAACTAGAATTACAAAAATATCTATAATGTGTACAGTTATAGAATTTGACACATATACATAATTCGAGGGCTCCAGTCCCTCTAGGTTTCAGGTAGTAATAACTCCATAATTCCAAAATCCAGGTAGTAAAGTCCCTCTAGGTTCAAAGTTCCTGGAATTCCATAATTCCCGGTAGCGTCCTGGATCTCCAGTCCCTCTAGGTTCCTTTATCAAGACAGAGGGTGTCTCTTTTGACAGGTTTTTCTGGGACCATTTGGGGATTGCTCTTTAAGGACTGAATGTTAGCCTATAAAATGAATTTAATGAACAGATATAATGGATATCATTGATAATAGGGATAGTATGGAAATACTGACATTCAAAACCCAAACATTATGCACACAGATTAGAAAAAAAAATGGTAGACATGTTTCAGAGATTTAAGTTGATGCCACTTCTGTGATTTGTCATCTCTTCCCAACTCCGAACTTTGAACGTACCTCTTTTGACTTATTAGAAAATGGCTATTTACTGAATGGATTATAGAAAATGGTCAAAACCTAATTTAAGATAGAACTGTCTTAAGTTTAAGTACATATTTCCCATATGGTGTTTAATATCCATTGCAGCTGCTATTGAAACTAAAAACCATGTTGCCAATAGCCCTAAGCCTTCAATATATTATATCTCCCTCCCCCACCAAACCACTTCATATGGAGGGGGTAGTCGTAAGAATATCAGAGGGGGGGGGGGGGTCATTTGATTGGAACTTGAAAGACATGTTGTAGCTCTTTTGGTCATTCAAAGTTTGTTCAGGGACTTGTCTTAAGTGATTAAAAAATATCGTAAGCCACGTAAATACATACCCGTATTACAAAATTGGTGATTAGTTTCCACTAAAGGTGATAGATTTCTTAACTTAAAGAGGTGCGCGGGAAATATATAATCGTTGAGAACCACAACCCTAGACAAGGGAGTGGCGGGGGGGGCGTCTTCCTGAAATCCTGACTTCTTGAATCTCTTGGCATTTCTTGTTCAAATCATCAAAAAAGTTATTTTTAATATTGGCTCTCCCTCACTTCCCTGAAAAAAATCCTGTTTACATGCCTGCCCCTAGATATTGAAGACAAGTATTGCGGTATACGTTGAGGAATAGAAAAAAATATTTTGGAGGGGATTTTCTATGATGCTGTATTCCCTCTTGGTATTGATGGGCTAATCTTTGATCTTGGGAAATAGCCAGGAAAATTGAAAGAGCTGCTTTCAGTTTCTGATTTGTACTTTATTTCAGCGGTTACTTCATTAACATGGGAGAGATTTTGTGTTCTTTTTAACATCGGGGCCTTGCAGAGTCAAATTGCCTCACTTCAAAATATTAATCAAGATGAAGGACTGAAAAAAGCCTCCAAGTTGTTTCAGGTAACTCTATTGGTTTCTTCAAAGAGTATAAATAAGTTACAAGAGTGGGAACTGGTGCTAGTGTTGACAAACAAAAACTATCAACTCCATCTAGTGTTTGGCGAGGGCACACATCTAGTGGTGCCCTATTAGAATCTAGATTTAGTTCTCTTTTCAGATACGATGTTTGCTGTTGTTCCAATTGCATCCCAGCCTCCCCCTCTTTCAATGGGGCCATATACAGACTAGGGTAAATACAAAAAGTTTGTTGATGTTTTTTTTTCAGATTGTTCTTATTTGGCATTATGAACCAATTGTTGATGAGAAATATGCTCAAAAGATAATGACAAACCCATAAAATAGGCAGGATTTTATTTATATCTGCCCCTATTAGAGGAGAGGGCTGGGAAAATTGGGTAAATATAGACATAATTCAATGACTGACACAGGGACAAGGTGACACTGCTCCGTGTGTTTTTCCTGTTCTTTCTAAATTTAATAATTATTTGACTTGCGAATGCACTCCACCCGCCTGATCCAGGCCCGTACCCAGAGGGAGGGGGGTAGGGGGGCTTGAACCCCCTCCCGAAATGTTTTTTCGACTCGTAGAAACGTAGCAAAAATAGATGTAAACAAATTTTGTATGCTCTTTGAGTTTTTTCATGTAACAACCTCCTCCCCCCCCCCCCGAAAAAAAATCTTTGAGTAAAACCACCTCCGAAAAAAATCCTGGGTACAGCTTTGCGCCTGATTACCCCATAATAGCTCTGAGGTGTTGATGAGTACAACTTACAGACTAATAATAATAGAAAACCGTAAACGGCAAAATTCTACGTTATAATCTGCTTATTTTCATTGTTTTTCGCATTCATAAATTGTTTTAAAATAATATTTGATATTCAACAGATCTGAAATTCTTTTACTATCCGATATAGGTGTAATTGTTTTGACGGGTCAAGGAACCTTTTCAGAAAGAAAATACAGTATCGACAAATGCAAAACATCAGGAATATATTAATTAGCTGTATAGGATAATATTTATTGTTCAAAAGCAATCACTAGATCTAATAGAGCCGACTTCGAAGTGAGGTTATCAGGGGGGTGGGGGTGCATTGCATTTGCGAATAAAATAATAATTATATTTACAAAGAGCATAAAAAAGGCATTGAGTAGTGTGTTCACATTGTCCCTCCATCATGTATATATTTACTAAGAAAAGGTCAAATTAAAAAAAGGCTAGTAGAAAAAAAGATTCGGCATGTTTTAAATTATCCATCATTTTCAGTCCCATATGGTCTAGTGGCTAGGATAGCTGGCTTTCACCCAGCAGGCCCGGGTTCGATTCCCGGTATGGGAAATTTTTATTTTTCGATTTATATTTAAAAATTAATGTGAACGAGATCTTGAAATATTAGAAAAGACAGCTCTGTTCTGAAACACCCTTTACAAATCACCTAAGGATATGGAAACAATCGGAAAACGGTAATATATTGTTGCTCATTATTTTAATAATGATTAATTTTTTTTAGTTTATTAATTTAAACTAGAAACCCCAGTGCTCCTATTCTTCGGAGGAAAACAGAAAAAGCTTAAAAAAAATACCACTTAAAAACACAGAAAACTTTATTTAATGTTGTTCAGTATTCTTAACTTTATAAAGTAGCTTTAGTGTAAGAAAATGCATAGGAAAAAAATATGCTCTGTTTTCCTCCTTTTTTTTTTTTTTTTTTTTTTTAACTAGCATTGCTACTCAAAGCCCGTCGCAGCACCAAAATATCTAAAGCCATCACAGTTGCGCACGCTCATCCTCCATCCCCAATCTGTTCAGAGCTTCGATCTGCTCCTCCCCATGAAGGTTTATTTCCTTCAAATGCAAGTTTATGACCTATTCCCAAGCTAAGCGAGAATGTTCTCCTATTCCTTTATTGAACAGGAGATTGTTTGAACAGGAGAGCAGGATTGTTCATATGGCTGATTTATTGCCGAAAATGATGAGTTACATCCATACTTATATGTACAAAATAAATGAACAGGAGAGCAGGATTGTTCATATGGCTGATTTATTGCCGAAAATGGTGAGTTACATCCATACTTATATGTACAAAATAAATGAACAGGAGAGCAGGATTGTTCATATGGCTGATTTATTGCCGAAAATGATGAGTTACATCCATACTTATATGTACAAAATAAATGAACAGGAGAGCAGGATTGTTCACATGGCTGATTTATTGCCGAAAATGGTGAGTTACATCCATACTTATATGTACAAAATAAATGAACAGGAGAGCAGGATTGTTCATATGGCTGATTTATTGCCGAAAATGGTGAGTTACATCCATACTTATATGTACAAAATAAATGAACAGGAGAGCAGGATTGTCCATATGGCTGATTTATTGCCGAAAATGGTGAGTTACATCCATACTTATATGTACAAAATAAATGAACAGGAGAGCAGGATTGTTCATATGGCTGATTTATTGCCGAAAATGATGAGTTACATCCATACTTATATGTACAAAATAAATGAACAGGAGAGCAGGATTGTTCATATGGCTGATTTATTGCCGAAAATGGTGAGTTACATCCATACTTATATGTACAAAATAAATGAACAGGAGAGCAGGATTGTTCATATGGCTGATTTATTGCCGAAAATGATGAGTTACATCCATACTTATATGTACAAAATAAATGAACAGGAGAGCAGGATTGTTCATATGGCTGATTTATTGCCGAAAATGGTGAGTTACATCCATACTTATATGTACAAATAAATGAACAGGAGAGCAGGATTGTTCATATGGCTGATTTATTGCCGAAAATGGTGAGTTACATCCATACTTATATGTACAAAATAAATGAACAGGAGAGCAGGATTGTTCATATGGCTGATTTATTGCCGAAAATGGTGAGTTACATCCATACTTATATGTACAAAATAAATGAACAGGAGAGCAGGATTGTTCATATGGCTGATTTATTGCCGAAAATGGTGAGTTACATCCATACTTATATGTACAAAATAAATGAACAGGAAAGCAGGATTGTTCATATGGCTGATTTATTGCCGAAAATGGTGAGTTACATCCATACTTATATGTACAAAATAAATGAACAGGAGAGCAGGATTGTTCATATGGCTGATTTATTGCCGAAAATGATGAGTTACATCCATACTTTTGAATGTAGTTGTACAAACAAATCATCAAGGTTTGACGATTCTTGCCTTGATCTGGGGTTAGGTTATCATCTGTGATGTTGGGTGATGGAATGTCCATTGGTGATGCTGGAATATCGTCATTGTACTAATTACAGTAGGATTCACACAGGTGAGAATCTGTAAATGATAACCAGTTTCTCACCTGTGTGTACTCTTCTGTGGTGGTTTGGATTAACAACATTATTTTGTTTCCCATTTTGGCTTCTATTTGTAATGTAATCCGTAAAATTAAGAAGTCTCTCTCAAGAGGTACAGATCACGTTTGCGCAAAACATCTCCTACTTGAAACCCCTTTACTTCTTTCCCACGTTTCTCTACTTTTCGAACTGGAGTTGACAAAAGGTATAGTTCTGCCTTCGTTTTCAACTGGCCGTCTTACTCTTATCCCTAAGAAGAACAAAGCCTTAAATGATTGTTCATCATACCGACCGGTAACGGTAATTGAAACTTTTGGTATCATTTTTGAGAAGTTGATAATGCCTGAATTGATTAATAAATGTTATATGCCCCCATACCAATTTGGGTTCCAGAATAGAATAGGATCCGCCCATGCACTGACGGTACTGTCATCAGTTTTGATTGATGCTAATGAATCGGGAGAGCCACTTGTTCTAGGGAGCCATGATGCCAGTCGTGCTTTTGTTCGATAATTCACGCGCATGTCCTAATTGAAATTTACAAACTCAGGGTCAGTACTTGTGTTAGTCGTACTTTGTATGATATGCGGTGCTATGGAGTCTGAGTCGTGAAGCTGGAGTCGGATTTTTAGTAAATTCTTGCCTAATGGAGTCGGAGTCGGTTATAACTTGTAAGCGACTCCGCAGCCTTAATGATATGTATACTCGTCTAATCGTCATAGTTAATTTGCCTGGCGGAATGATTACAGTGATTGTCATGCCTGTTCACTGTAGTGTAAGGGAAGGCGTCCTGGCATCCCCAATTGCGTTTAATAACTGTATTATGGACGCACAGTCCTAAGCGGTTTCCTTTTGTATTTTAGGAGGGGTAGATCTGTGTCGGATCGCTTATGCGAATGATGTCTTAACCTCATCCGGACGGTAGTGGCGTCTGAAAAAAAAATCCGTTCGAGTCTAGAATATTCAAAAATGAATCCCAAGTTTAACGCTGAAAAGTCAGAAGTCGTACTATTTAACTGGGCCCAGTTCTCGAAGGATTTAAAGTTGATCTGGATGGAGTATCAATTACTTTTAAACCGGGAAGAATATCTTGGCCTCCCAATCGGTTGGCCTTCCTCATCCGTCATTTCCGGCGCTGGATGTCCAGTGCCTACGGTAGCATAGTATCTAATAAACTTATTGTTAATCGCCGGCTACTAGCTAAATTGTATAACGCATATGCGCTTCCAAATGTTGTGTACCTTGCGCCTTTTTGGCGCACCTTCTCAGCATTGGAAACAAAACCACTCGTGCGAATTTACTACCGGTATGCTAAGTATGTCTTCGGCCTCCCACCTTGGGCAAGTAATCCTTGGGCCAATAGCAGAACCGGTATTATAGACCCTAATGCTGCCATCGGTTGATGCATAGAAGGTTGAAGCCTATAATAAACGAATAAATGACCACCCATGGTGTTCTCGTTTAAAACAGTAGATTAGTCACGTATTTTTGTTTTGTAATTATTGTGCTGGTTACGTGTTTTGCCTTTTGTAATTATTGTGCTTGTGTGCTTATGTTATGAATTTTGATTTTCTTTATTTGTCTTTTTCTGCTTTATTTTTTCTTCTTTTATGCTCCGTTTGCTGTTGTGTTTACAACGGTTCATAAGTAAATTCAATGCCAGCAGAAATTTTGTTTTGTCAAAGAACATGGAAACTGTTCCTATTTCCTAACTGTTTGAACTGCCAAAAAAAGTAAAAAAAAATCACCCTCTGTCGCTGCATCCAGCTTCATTACTAATAATGCTACGTAGGTAAGCGGTGCTACCTCCCTCCCTTTGTTGATCTTGTCGCTACTAGCATAGCCGCTTCATCCTCATTTATTCTAGATTTATGAGACTGTCTTATTATTTTTGTTTTCATATCTTTTCTTGCACCCGGAACCCTCAAAACATCTAATAAAGCTTTAATTAATTCGCTTACAATTTATCACGGACATATTCTTTTTCGAGGATAGTTTATCTGCTTCTATGGGCAAAAAATCCATGAAAACAACCATGAATTTTTCAAGGGAACTTATCAAGGGAAAACACAATCCTGCTTAATCCCTTATTCTACGCTGACCTGGCAACCAACATCGTCCCCTACCTTTACCACAGCAATACTATATTTGTGCGTAGCACAAGGCTCCGTATTGTACTTCTCTGGTATGGGGTATAAGGGTAGAATCTTTAAAAAGGTTTAGTAACCAGCTGAATCAAGCGCATCAAGCTCGAATATTTTGTTAAAGAGTCCTACCTTTCCTAAAACTACACCGTTCTTCGCTTAAGTTTTTATCTACATCATTTATTAATCAAATAAGCATCATCATGCTAAGTAATTTCCCACCTACAGAAATCCAGCTGAAATCACAGTAATTATTGCACGTACTCCAACCTTTCTTATAAAGGGATTTAATTAAGGTTTTCTAAAAGCAGTGGATGCTTTCCTTTTATCTGAGATGATATGGTACTCCTGTATTCAACGCACTCTTTTATATATTGCTAGTTTGGTTAATGCTAATGAAATAAAATAAAATGGGATGAATATATAATAGTTTAGAAACAAATTTGGGCTATATATATGCACATTAGGGGAGGAAGGTGGGGGTAAGGCATAGTATATATTATTGCGTAACCTAACCTAACGTAGGTACCTCCCCCCCCCCCTATACCCCAAAAAACAACAGTTTAAATATCGTATACGCAATGAAAACCACGCTATACATTGTATTACACTATAGAGGTGTCTTAAATTAACTCGTCAAAACCAGTTTTTTCGTGACTGGTTTCCATTGCAGTATATAAAAGAGTGCGTTTAATACAGGAGTACCGATGGTATTTATAATTTATATCTAATAAAACGTTTGAATTTATTTTCTGGTCGAATTTTAGCTAAAGTAGTTTTCAAGTTTTATTAGGACATTTAGCTCGAAGGTCTTTTCAATCAATTTGAAAACCTAGTCATTCTTTCTATCGTTTGTAATTCTTTTTTTTTTTAATAGCATAGTGTCTCGTTTGAGGCTATAAAACCTAAAAAAAAAAAGTTCATTTACTGGTTTAACTGATGCACTGAAAACATATTCTCGAGACTACTTTTTAAAGAAGTTAGTGAACAGTTAAAAAGAAATTCCAAAAATGGACGAATGACATAAAAAATAATTATTACTGAGATCGTAACATCTCTTGATTTCAAGGATTTTGGTCGAGAGTTTTAGGATATTAATAAAAAAAAAACTTTTCGATAAAGAAGTTTTTGAAAGAAAAGCAAAGGCCATAGTAAACTTAAGATCAGGAGAGACAAAAATCTAATGTTTTGTCAGGGCATGGGAACGGATTAGCATTTTGAGGACTCGCGCCACCTGAGTTTTTCACACTTATGGTACCGTTTTCCCCCTCGCTTTATTTCATCGTGGCTTTTTTAGGAGGTGGGGGCTTTGGGGAAAACCATCGTCTCTCCTAACTTTTTTACACCTACTACCCCTTCTCCTTACTCTATTTTAGGGGCTTTTGCAGGGTTTCCACACATACGAAAACCTTTCCCCCCATTGCTCGACTTGCAAATCCTTAGCGTTATCATTCAACGGCAAATCCATAACATTGGGCATATTTTTCATCTTAGCATTTTTTTTTCAGCTCGAATGTGTATGATAGGAGTCCATCTTAAGGGTCCTGGCCCTTCTGGGATTTGGGGCCGACCATACTCTTCAATTTGCTTTAATTCACGCTCTTTTGTTTACATGTATTAGTTTTAAACTCTTTTATCTTGTTTATTTTTAATTTTTTCAAGACTAATGTTTTGTCAGGGACATGCGAACAGATTGGAATTTTGATGATCAGATCACAGGATCACTCGATCAGGGTCGAGTGATGGGGGAAAGGGTCTTTTATGTGTCGAAACCCTCTAAAAAGCCCCTGAAATAGAAGAAGGAGAAGGGGCAGTAGGTGTGAAAAAGTTAGGAGAGACGATGGTTTCCCCCAAAGCCCTCCCCCTAAAAAAAAATCCACGCTGAAATGAAGTGAGGGGGAAGTGACACTACGTGTGGAAAACTCAAGGGTTTGAGTCCTGAAAATGCTAGTGGGGGTATAACCACCCTCTGAAAAACCCCTGAAATATAAGGAGAAGGAACCATAGGTTTGGAAAAGTTAGGAGAGAAGATGGTGTCCCCAAAAGCCTCCCCACAAAGAAAGCCATGCTGAAATGTAATTAATCTAAAACTAAAGCACATAAATAAAAAAAGCCGAAATTAAAGTAAATTGAAGAGTATGGTTGACCCCAAAGCCCAGAAGCGCCAGAACCCTTAAGATGAATTCGTATCAAGCACGTTCGAACTAAAAAAAAACTAGTTTCTTTAAAAATAGAAAAGGCTCAAAATCAAGATAGCCCTTGATGATGGCGTCCCGTTAGCCCCTGAACCACATACTCTTACCCTCTTCATCCGAAAAATAGCAAAAAAAAAATGATTTATATCAAAGAACTTGAAAAGAATAGTCGGCCTCGAACCCATTAATTCTTGGGAACCGTGCAGAAGATTTTTCCGAATTAAGAGAATGCTAGACAACCGGAGCGCTTAAGTTTAAATCGTGCCAAGTGAAGCATCTCTATGAGCTCAAAAGACCAGACTTCAGGTTGCAGAAGAAAATTTCTGTCATTGAAAGGTAATTTTATATCATTTCCTTAGAATTAGGTTGCACGTGTTTAAACTAGACGATCACCAAAATTTCGCACAGGTGCACCACCTATCGAGTAACCCCCTGAAAAGGCAATAGAAAAATCATTTTAGGCACACCACCTATTGAGTAACCTCCTGAAAAGGCAATAGAAAAATCATTTTAGGTACACCACCTATTGAGTAACCTCCTGAAAAGGCAATAGAAAAATCATTTTAGGTACACCACCTATTGAGTAACCTCCTGAAAAGGCAATAGAAAAATCATTTTAGGTACACCACCTATCGAGTAACCTCCTGAAAAGGCAATAGAAAAATCATTTTAGGTACCCCACGTATCGAGTAACCTCATGAAAAGACAATAGAAAAATCATTTTAGGTACACCACCTATCGAGTAACCTCCTGAAAAGGCAATAGAAAAATCATTTTAGGTACACCACCTATTGAGTAACCTCCTGAAAAGGCAATAGAAAAATCATTTTAGGTATACCACCTATCGAGTAACCTCCTGAAAAGGCAATAGAAAAATCATTTTAGGCACACCACCTATTGAGTAACCTCCTGAAAAGGCAATAGAAAAATCATTTTAGGTACACCACCTATTGAGTAACCTCCTGAAAAGGCAATAGAAAAATCATTTTAGGTACATCACCTATCGAGTAACCTCCTGAAAAGGCAATAGAAAAATCATTTTAGGTACACCACCTATTGAGTAACCTCCTGAAAAGGCAATAGAAAAATCATTTTAGGTACACCACCTATCGAGTAACCTCCTGAAAAGGCAATAGGAAAATCATTTTAGGTACACCACCTATTGAGTAACCTCCTGAAAAGGCAATAGAAAAATCATTTTAGGTACACCACCTATCGAGTAACCTTCTGAAAAGGCAATAGGAAAATCATTTTAGGTACACCACCTATTGAGTAAACTCCTGAAAAGGCAATAGAAAAATCATTTTAGGTACACCACCTATCGAGTAACCTCCTGAAAAGGCAATAGAAAATCATTTTAGGTACACCACCTATCGAGTAACCTCCTGAAAAGACAATAGAAAAATCATTTTAGGTACACCACCTATTGAGTAACCTCCTGAAAAGGCAATAGAAAAATCATTTTAGGTACACCACCTATTGAGTAACCTCCTGAAAAGGCAGTAGAAAAATCATTTTAGGTACACCACCTATGGAGTAACCTCCTGAAAAGGCAATAGAAAAATCATTTTAGGTACACCACCTATTGAGTAAACTCCTGAAAAGGCAATAGAAAAATCATTTTAGGTACACCACCTATCGAGTAACCTCCTGAAAAGGCAATAGAAAATCATTTTAGGTACACCACCTATCGAGTAACCTCCTGAAAAGACAATAGAAAAATCATTTTAGGTACACCACCTATTGAGTAACCTCCTGAAAAGGCAATAGAGAAATCATTTTAGGTACACCACCTATTGAGTAACCTCCTGAAAAGGCAGTAGAAAAATCATTTTAGGTACACCACCTATGGAGTAACCTCCTGAAAAGGCAATAGAAAAATCATTTTAGGTACACCACCTATTGAGTAACTTCCTGAAAAGGCAATAGAAAATTCATTTTAGGTACACCACCTATTGAGTAACCTCCTGAAAAGGCAATAGAAAAATCATTTTAGGTACAGCACCTATCGAGTAACCTCCTGAAAAGGCAATAGGAAAATCATTTTAGGTACACCACCTATCGAGTAACCTCCTGAAAAGACAATAGAAAAATCATTTTAGGTACACCACCTATCGAGTAACCTCCTGAAAAGGCAATAGAAAAATCATTTTAGGTACACCACCTATTGAGTAACCTCCTGAAAAGGCAATAGAAAAATCATTTTAGGTACACCACCTATCGAGTAACCTCCTGAAAAGGCAATAGAAAAATCATTTTAGGTACACCACCTATCGAGTAACCTCCTGAAAAGACAATAGAAAAATGTGGCGAGTAACCCCTGAATATACAATAAGAAACTCAGTATAGGTACACCATGTGGCGAGTAACCCTCTAAAAATGTGGTGTAGCGCCCTTCGAGGTACACCATGCTGGGAGAGCTAGAGATCTCCTGAAAATGCGACAGGGAACTACCAAAGGCTTTGTACTGCCGAGCACCAATAGATACTTGTGTTTATTGTTTATTATGTATTGTGGAATGTTTTGAATTTAATCAAGTAGCATTTTTGGTAAATGGTAACTTTTCTCCACTACCATTTGAAGAAAAATGTGCTATTGAAGACTTAGGGCAGACACATGCCGCTCTTAATTTTTTTTTCATTGGGTGTTCAGTGTCCATTATAAAATTGTTTCCTAAAACAGTTTTCGGACATCTTGAAAACATATTTAGGCTTGGTTTTTCGCAAATGGTCCAAGACCCGCCGTCCAATATCCCATGCCCCTTGACTCCCCGGGTCAGTGCCCCTCTTGCCCCCCTCCTCCCAATTAAAATGCTGGAGCTACGCTACCGTGCACAAGCTATAGTAAAAGTTTTAATATATCGGCTTCACGTCACGCAGCGGTTTCCAACTTGGAAAAGAAGAAGCAAAGAATCTAACTGAAACAAATTAACTCATACCCCAAAAGAAGAGAAAAGGCACACACGCTGTCCAAGGGCAGTGGCACGCAGGTTGATGACTAGAAACAAAGATGGGTAGATCAGACATTATAACTGAAAGATTAAATTTTGAAAAAAAAAGAAGAAAAAAAAGAGGAATATAAGATCTATTATCACCCTGTGGGATTCTACTGGAGCATCACCCTGACCTTATCACTGGTAAATGTGTTTCAATATTTAGCGACAAATTCATCTCCTTTTCATAAGAGAGACAAAGTCAAGCACTAGGAAACTTAGATGGCAGCTCGAATTGTATTGCCATCTAGGCCTAGCGTCTCATTAGTAATGAGCATATGGAGTTCATACAGAAAAATCTATAGTTTTTATTCAGTGCATCAGAAGACGTGACTTTAGTAAATAACAGTTTCTATAGTACAGCTGACAGCTTTTTTCTTTCCGTATTAACTAATCCCAGCTGCTTCGAATGACACATAAGTAAACTATTTATCAGAGCTATGTGATCTCTTCCCCATCTATGATCTAACGTGTTATGTAGATATTAATGTAGTAGAGTGATGATGAAAATATTCCTTCCTGGTTTTCTAGAGACTATGCTTGATCTAAACTCTCACAGATGTTTACACAAGAGTAAAGGTGCCAATTGGGAGACAGGAGGACAATCACCCCCTCTAGGTTTTCAACAATACATTTTTTATTACTATAGTTGATAATTGAAAATTAGCATCCCGCCTCCTTAGATTGTGTCAAACACTTTTTTTATATCTTCGTTAAATAAGTAAAAAGTAATATTTTGCCCCCTCCCCATATTTTCGTTAATTTGCGTCTTTACAGAGGAGGTTGTCTTCAGGGGTGAATCTCTAGTATTTTATTTGGGGGAGAGGGCAAGAGGGGTCCATATCCGGATAGTCAAGAGGCATAGGATATATAATAATTTTTCCTAACATTATTGGGGGGGACAACTGCCCTCCCCTCGCCAAACAACACCCCTGGTTGTACTAATTAAACAGTTCTATCTGCTTCTTATTGATTCAAAAAAAAATATATTTTTGGCTAGGCAATCTCCCTGGTGCAATTTGCTGCACAATAGCAATATAAGTACTGTTCAAATTTTCGACATAACAATAGCAATCATATAAATGACAACCCTTGCATACGTAACGGCAATTAAAAGTTGCTTATTGGTGGATTTCACGAATATTGCATATCATATATGATATATCCAACGATACCCTTCGGTAAAGAGGGGACTTTAAGGGTAAGATTCTTTCCAATTTCTACTAATTTCCAACAATCCTGCTCCTACTCAGCATCTGCTTGCTTCCTGCATTTTGGTTGGTTTCTGTATTCTGCTGTGCTTTGCTCATGTTGCTTCTTTGGAATGTCTACCAGGAGCCAATCTGCTGCTGCTAATTCTTTGCCTGCTAACCCAAGTAATCCTGCCATTGCTACGCCTGAGATTCAGACAGATATTACTAATTTGAAGAAGATAGCAAAGTCCATTGAAGAAAATGTCTTTAAATCCCTGCTTACTACTGTTACAAAGAGCATTCAGTCACAAGTTCAATCCCTTGGTCTGCCTATGAAAGGTGACAAAGTTGACCTTAATTTGGCAGTAAAGGACCTGATGTCAGGCTCCATCCAGGAAGACATTAAACAGATGGTCAGTACACAGCTTCAAGCAATGGATTTTTCTGGTAAAATTGCAGACATTGAAAAAAAGCTTGCTGATCATGTTGCATCTCAAACTGATCAACTTAAGCAGCAAGAATTAAAAAATCAACTCATTGCATTTGGATTACCTGAGGATACTACATTTGACAACCCTGAACCTAAGTTTCTGTCACTTTGGCAAGATAAGTTTCCTGGCATTAGTCTTTTGAACAGTGACATTGTGTTTTTTTGAAACGTATTAGAAAACGAGTTGGTAATAAAAATCGACCAGTTATTATTGATTTCTGCAACCTGAGAGCACGTTTCTTGCTTCTCAAAAATAAAAAGGGCCTGAAAGGATCTGGTGTGGTCATTAATGAGCCTTTGACTAAACCTAGGCTTACCTTACTTTCACAAGCTAAAGCTCATTGTGGCAGGAATAATGCATGGGCTGTGAATGGTGATATTTTTGTTAAAAGTAGAAGTAGGGTACTCAAAATATCATCCATTGGTGACATTAATGCCCTTCCTGTTTTGCAAGAATCTCTTGCCAGTATTGTTTCAGAATGACTAGTGCTGCTTAACATAACGCTTCTCTTTACAACAAAATTTCATCTGCTTAGTTATTTTTTTGCCAATTTTTCTTTTTTTTTTTCTTTGGCTTGTTCTTTTTCCCTTGTCATCAAAATTATTACATGCAGTTTGTTTTTTTAACTTATTTTCCATGCTGTATTCTTCCTGTCCACACTAATTTAGCTTTATCCGTTTCACCACTTTTCCTAATATTGGATAATGAAAATGGATGATACACAGGATTCTTTTTGTTTCCTAACTAAACTTTCTCTTCTTGATTCAGTGTGTTTTGATTCACCTTTTGTTTCTAGTGATGATAGTGAAAATGATCCTCTGTTAAAATCTCTTCATCAGTTAGATTGTTGTTACCATTCTTATCAACATTACTTTGAAAAAGTGCTGCCCTCAATGTCTTCTGTTAAAAACTTTAATTTGTTTACTTTGAATATGCAAGGTTTAAGGTACAAATGGGATAATGTTCTGCAATATATTGGTGGTATCAACTGCCCTTATGATGTAGTAGGTTTCACAGAGACCTGGCTGTCTTCAAGTGATGATATGTCTGTGTTCACATACCAGGTTTCACTGCATACCACTCAACTAGATCTCCAACTAAGTGCTCTGGTGGTATATCCCTTTTTGTCACAAGTAATCTTAATGTTGTGAGACGTTCAGATCTTGAGAAGATTTTTATCCAGTCGTAAATAATAGAAGTGTGTATGCTTTGATTGTTGACCTGTCATGTGATACAGTAAGTTGTGACACTATTTGTTTATTTTATAAGCCTCCACCTTTCCCAATTGCTAAATTTTCTGAATTAATTGATGAAATGTACTCAGTTGATAAGCTTGCTTCAAGAAATGTTTTCATGCTTGGAGATTTTAACTGCAATTAATTGAAAATTGGGTGTGATAATGAGTCTGACCGTTTTTTTTTAATCTATTGCTTCCTCTGGCCTTCTTCCTTGCATTTTCTTCCTACTCGTGTTGATCCAGTCAGATCTTCTGCAAATCTGATTGACAACATTTTTCTGTCTTCTAAAAATGATATTAAATTTTCCTCTGGTATTATTTTCTCTGATCTTTCTGACCATTTTCCAATTTATTGTTCTGTTCCCAAATCAAAAATGCTGAGCCAAGAGGATACCAGAGGTGAGTCTTATTCAAGAATTTATAGTCAGAGCAATGCTCACAACCTTATGTCTGATCTTAGTGCTAGTGATTGGTGTTCAGTAATGAATTCTGAGGATGTTAATAGGGCTTCAGCCTCATTAATGAGTCGGCTGATAACACTAATTGCAAAAAAATTTCCCCTAGTAAAATCTTCTAGTAAATATAAACCCAAGATGCCTTGGATGTCTCCTAGTCTTGTGAGATCAACAATGCAGAAGTCAGAGCTTTTTAAGCTGGCTTGCAAAAGCCTTGATCCTGATGATTTATCAAAGTATAAGCATTATAAGAATGTATTAACATCAACAATTAGACTAGCTAAGAGGAATGATTTTTGTTGAAAATTCAGGAATGCAAAGGTAATTTACAGAAAGTTTGGAGTGTAGTTAATGAAGCTTTATCTCGTAGGAAACAATCAAAGAAACAGCCTACTGCCTTCAAGAATGCAGATAGTTCAACTATTGAAAAAGCAGCTGTACCTAGTGCCTTCAACTCTTACTTTACCACCCTACCAACTGTTAAGTCCCCCTCCTTTCCTAAACTAGGTAAATCTTAACCAGCTGAGAGAAGTATTTTTCTAACTCCTTGTACAAGCATAGAGATCTGTGATTTTATTTCTTCTTTAAGTAGCAGTAACACAGCTGATGCGCTTGGACTGACAAACCATGTGCTTAAGTCTGTTTCTTCTTATGTTGTTGAACCTCTTACCCATATTTTTAATCTATCTATTTCAAAAGGTGTATAACCTGATTCGTTTAAAATTGCAAAAGTACTCCCTCTTTTTAAGAAGTGTGACCCCAGCTTAGTGTCAAATTATAGACCTATATCAATTCTCCCAATTTTCTCGAAATTACTTGAAAAAGTTGTGCATAAGAGGCTTTTTTCATTCCTGTCTGCTGGTGCTTCAATTGGAAGCGGTTCTGTTCTGTCTGATCACCAGTATGGCTTCCGACCTAAACTCTCTACTGCATGTGCTCTAGTTGACGTTATAGAATTAGTGCGTGTTAACATAGACAAGGGTCGTTGTGTTCTAGGACTATTTCTTGATTTTTATAAAGCTTTCGACATGGTAGATCATTTTGTCTTACTGGGAAAACTGTCTCTAGTTGGAGTTCGGGGAATTGACTTTGAATGGTTTAAATCTTACCTGTCTAATAGATCTCAGTTTGTGTGTTACGGTGGGAAATATTCTGATCTAGCTTCGGTTTCCAAAGGGGTACCTCAAGGCTCAGTTTTGGGACCACTCCTCTTTCTTATTTATATTAATGACCTTCCTCCATCTCCCAACCTTGATTTCCACGCTGTTTTGTTTGCAGACGATAGTAATTTTTTTGTGGTTTCTAATGATCTGCCCTCTGCTGTTGCTAAGGCTCAGCTTCTGCTCAACTATGTGCGTGATTGGTGTGAGCAGAACGGGATGCTGTTGAATAGCTCTAAGAGTAGCATTATTCATTTTCGAACCCCATAACACATGTTTGAACCTTCCCAACAATCTTTGTTTTTTATGGTACTGATATAATTCCCCAGTGCTCTTGTGTTAAACTTCTTGGTGTGCACGTTGATTGTTTTCTTTCTTTCAAAACTCGTATTTCCTATGCACATTCTATAACTTCTCGTCAAGTGTCTATGCTTCATCTTGCCAATCAATTTCTTCCTCCCGATGTAATGCTTTCTCTTTACTATTCATTTGTCCTTCCTTATCTTTCTTATTGCTGCAGTGTATGGGGCAATACTAACTATTCTTCCCTTCGGCAACTCCGAACAGCAAGAATAGAGCGGGGAAGGCAACTTTTCGCCTTTCCCGACTCTATCCTACAGCTGATCTTTACAGTGATACAGGTCTAGATGCCTTAGATGTGGTTATCAAGAAGCTGAACCTAAAACTAGCTCATCGAGCCTTCAATTTCTCGCTTCCTCCAAACATCTTATCCTACTTTGATCTAGCATCAACATGTAAGTGCCAGACTTTGCTTCGGAGCTCTGTTCACCAATTTCGGTTGCCTAAAAGGGTATCCTCAGCAGCTCAGAGGTCACCAATTTATAGAGCAATTGCTCTTTGGAACTCTATTCCCAGTGAACTTTCTCTTATCAAAAACTCTTCTTCCCTTTGCAGAAAAATATTCTCTAAGGCTTGAAGTAATTTCGTTTTTTTTTCTTTATTTCTTCATTCATTTTGCTTTATCTATTTTTTCCGCTTTACTTTATATAGTTTTTTTTTCTTTTCTCCTTTCTTATTATGTTGAATGAGATTCGAACCCCGTTGTTTAATAATATTATTAATGGTTGGAATTTTAATAAATTACAGGACATTTTCAGTTTGGATAAAATTAAGTCAAAGGTTATTGTGTAGCAGTTGTTTGTTTTTTGTTGTTTTTTTTGTTGATTTTTCTCACATTGTGTTTATATTTTTGAGATATTGTTGTATTTTTTTTTCCTTCCCTGATTTATTTTGTATGGATTTTGTGATTGATAGGAGGTCCTCTACAAGCTATGCTTCTTGGGACCTCTAGCGCTTAAGTGTATTTATGTATTTATTGTAGTATTTAATAAATTGAATTGAATTGAAAAATAGCAATTTTTCCTCTGTAGGAACCTAGTTACTAAATTTCACGAATATTGCATATCATAGCATTTTTTGATTCGTAGGAACCTAGTTACTAAATTTTTAAAATTTGTTATTTAAATTTGTTACTAAAATATTGTTACATTTGTTAGTCGGTTATGCGTTTTCTTCGACGCTTTATTTACGACTTGTTGTATTACATATCTAACGTTGCTAAAATATTTTTGACTGAATAATTTCTATCTTTTTTATTTATTTCTTTTTAGCAATCTTCGGGATATTTATGCACTTGAGGTCCTTGCTGCCAATTGCTTTAGGACCAAATGAGCCGACGCCGGATATACAAAGTGACTCGCTTTATGCTCTCTCGGAGTTGATGCTGGCCCAGGCTCAAGAAGCTGTTACAATAAAAGCTATCAATGGTAAGTAGCCAGCATCTGAAATATAAATTTGTGTTGCCTCAACCTCAGAGGAGAACCTGCAGAGATGTACTGACCAGTGTTGCCAGTTGCTTGGTCTAAAATTGCGCCACCAAAAAGTGAAAATGCGCCGATAGCTTCATTGCGCCGATTCGAAAAATTTAGTGCGCAACCATCTAAAAAAAAAATTGCAAAAATGGCGCAAATGCGACCCATCTGCCCACTCTAGTACTGACACCTGAACGGCTTGACTCGTGGAAGAAGAAGCAGCCAGGTGGCGAGAGAGAAAGTCTTGAACAGACTTTCAAGCTGCAACTGGGTAGAGGTTAGACAAGTCAAAGCAGACCTTGGCACAGGTTTTGGGCAAGATTGCAACTGTAGTTGCCACAGATAAAATAGTAGTTGCCACAGATAAACTAAAATGGTCATCAGAAGTCATTCCAGTCTCTATTAAGGCTGGTGCAGAATGTCTCTAGTTTCCTAAAAAAAATACGATGGTAATACTAGGCTATTGTGTTTACTATATATAGTAGGTTTTTTGTAATGTTAAGTTAGTGCAGCGCAAAACTTGTCTTCAACATGTGTATCTTTAAAATAAAATTGTCAGCTTTTCTAATCCCACTAATTACAAGAAATAATTATGTCAACTATTTTTATTTTACCATGTCGTCTTGACAAGCTTTCATATTTATTTCTACGATAATTACGATTCTGAGCTTACATGCACACTGGTTCTGAACTAAAGAGAGAGGTTAGAAGCTTGAACACAACCGTTTCTAACCCCATATTTGTCAAATTCTGGATGGGGGGGATTACATCCATACTTTTGTGCAGTTATTTAGTTTGCTGATGTGTGGATAATGCCGACGGTCTTTGTTATGAAACAGTAACAAAATGGGCTTATATTATCATTATGTACAATTTTATAGCTCTTGAATACTCTTCATTAATTTGATAGCTCAATTTTATGCTCTTAAATACTCGCAAAATTCTCTTTTTACACACCGTGTTATTGGTTATTGACAAGATGGAACCGGCAACAATTGCCGGATTTATTAATTTTAAATATATTTACATTAAATCAATATTAATTTTAATATTATATTAATTTAATTGTAATATTATAACATTAATTTTATTATACTAATTTAATATTATATTAATTATATTAACAATTATATTAATTTAAATATTATATTCGAATATAATATTTACCTGAGGACAGCAGAGCTGTCACTCTGACCGCAATTTGAAGACGTCACTGCCGCAGCTCCGCTCCGAGACCTCTGATGATGCTTTTTAGTCGCCCTATATGCCACACATAGGAACTAAGGTCTAATGGAAGGTAAATATTATATTAAAAATTATATTTATTTTAATTTATAGCTCAGTTATGTGCTCTTAAATACTCACAAAATTCTCTGTTTACGCACCGTGTTGTTTGTTTATAGACAAGATGAAACCGGCAACAATTGCAAAACTCGCATCTCAAACGAGTGGATTTTATTCTGAAACTCAGAAGTTGCTACAAAAGGATACAGTCCGTAACGTCTGGGATAGAGACTGGATACCCAGGGTGAGTTGTCTTTCTCTTTTATAGTATTAAGAGGGAATATTTGGGTAACGTTTGCTTCCTGATCAGGAGGGGGTGGGGGGGGGGGGGGTGTAACGGACAAGTGAGTGCAAGGAAATTTTTTTATTAGAAACTCAATAGATGGAATGGTTAATGGAAGCAGCGTATTGATAGTGGTAATAAAAAAAACCTTTTCGCATGCTGACCAATGGTCTGCGTTGCGCAGGGACCGATCTCCTGATTCCATGCCTTCGGCCGGAAATAATATGTGGTTGGGGCCAAATCATTGGGGGCTTTCCGTGTTTTCCCCCCAGATTTCTCCGGTACCCATTCAGAGCTGTGTCGGCTCTGGCTGAGCTTACAAGGTCACACCATTGGCCTCCGTTCCAAAACGAAAAACCAACGACACCCTGACTCGAACCCCTGACCTCAGGGTTGCAATTCCGGAGCACTAACCACTTGGCTAGGAAAGTGGTAATCTAATTAAAAAATGCTCCAATTTAGGTGAAGGCCAGATTTCATAGCAAATGGTCTTCTTAAGCTCCCAGCCGGACAAAGCGTTTTCTGCTTCGTGTTTTCTGCCAAGCGTTTACTACGACATCAGAAATTCAGATGTTAGTTAGGAATTTATTTAAGCGTAAGCTCCCCAGACTCACGACATCTGGTATCACGGTGTCAATAGCATATGGTTAACTTAGCTATAAAAGTATCGTCACTTTTGGTCGTCAAAGTTGACAGACCGTTGACCATTTATCAATAGAACGTGTGCAGCCTATGGCCCGCTTACTTCACATGCCAGATATGTAATGTTGATCAGGCAAAGTCATAATAAATTTGGCATCCCACATAGTGAAATAGAAATTTGATGGTCTAATTAGGAAGAACTAGTCCATTTTTACTTCAATAATTTCTGTTTAGAATGATTCATCCCCTTCTTTCACTGTAATTTGTTATTGCTTTTATTTAGCTTCGTTATATAAAAAAAAGATTGTAAATATCTGGCTTCCAACGAGCCACTTAGACCTTTACCTGCTTTTGGTTTTACCTTATTTTTACACAAAATCCACTGTAAGTATGGTGATCTGATTTTGACTGCAAGATTTACGCAGGGGAACAACATTGAATATTTTTATGTTTTAAGTGAAAATGGTTTATGGTTTTAAGTAAACTATTTTGTAAATTTTCGATAATAAATCTCTATCTTTCTCCTTGGCTCCCTCTTTCTCTCTCTCTCTCTCTCTCTCTCTCTCTCTCTCTCTCTCTCTCTCTCTCTCTCTCTCTCTCTCTTTGATTTCAGCAGTCAAGAACACCAGTCCTCTAGTATGCTGCAATCTGTGTCATCCGGATGTTCCTTCGTGTCCCAATGCTACTTCTAATGAAGATTGCCTCGTTGCTTTTGCTGATGACAGCACTCTTGGGATTCTAGGGAAGACGGAATGTGATATCAGGTCTAACCTGGTGGCAATATTCGAGATAGTAGTTTCATGGTTTGATGCGAATTACTTGGCCTTGAATGTTGCCAAGTCACATTTTCTTATTTTTTCTCGAATTGGTGTAGCTTTCCCTGAACTGACACAGGTTCAGGTGTCACAAGGCTCCTTGTGTAGACCAAAGAATTGGTTGGTCCGGTTTCTTGGTATCCTGCTTGATGAGAACCTTTCGTTTAGACACCATATAGCCATGATTAGGGTTAAGGTCTCCCGGAGTTTGGGTGTCATTCGAAAACTCAAACACACATTTCCTGGATCTATTCTGAAGCTTCTTTTGTTCTGCCTTGTCCAG
The DNA here is from genome assembly GCA_027921565.1 of Artemia sinica. Classification (NCBI taxonomy): domain Eukaryota; kingdom Metazoa; phylum Arthropoda; class Branchiopoda; order Anostraca; family Artemiidae; genus Artemia; species Artemia sinica. The sequence continues at coordinate 58,884,995 of CM051269.1, read as the reverse complement.
TCATATGTCTCTTATTGCCCCATAGTATGGATGTCTACTTTTCCTTCTACACTGCGGTCGCTTTCTGTCATGTATAACAAAGCACGGCGTCTGGTTATGGACACCAACCGTTCTTCACCAAGACCGCTTCTAAATCTACAGTCTATCTGCATTCTTTCTTGTGCTTCTTTTGTTTTTCATCAGCTTCATGGCAATCTTCCAAAATCTCTTCAAAAAACTCCTCAGTTTATTTCTGATTCAGCTCCATATAACCTTCGTTCGTCACATAATATCTGCATTCCTCCTACTCCCACTGTGCGGTCAGATTACAATCCCCTCATCGCTTGTCATCAGGCTTGGAACTCCCTGCCTTCTTCAGTACAGAAATGCCACTCCTTTGGCACTCTCAAGAGGATTCTTAAGGACCATTTAGTTAAGAATCAAACAGAATAGTTTTTTTTTTTTTTTTTTTTTTTTTTTTTTTTTTTTTTTTTTTTTTTTTTTTTTTTTTTTAATGTGGAGTTGATGTCCCCTGAGTGTTTAGTTTTGTTATATAGTGGTCTTCTCTGCGCTATGACTCCCAGGCCTCAGGTATGGTCTCTTTTTAATTTTATATGTTGTTTGGCGATTGATTTCTTTTTTATGGTTGTTTGGATATATTGTATTTTTTTTCTCATTCCCCCTTGTATCCCTGGCCATGGAGCCTTTCGAGGGGGATTAGGAGTGTTTGTGATTGGATTGTGTATGTATTGTGGAATAAAAACTCTGAACTCTGAACTCTCTCTCTCTCTCTCCTCTCTCTCTCTCTCTCTCTCTCTCTCTCTCTCTCTCTCTCTCTCTCTCTCTCTCTCTCTCTCTCTCTCTCCTCTCTCCTTTCCTCTATCTCTGTCCCTTTTTCTCTAAGTACGAAATGGACTATCCCAGCAACACTCAAGAAATGAAGTTAGGTTAATCATAATGAAATGTACTAAAATATGATGAAAATATAATACTTTAGTAACGAAATTATTGAAACTACAACAAAGAAATAAGTAAAACAGGCCGCCCAGAACGAATTATATTAAATACCTAACATAACCTAACCAAAATTCCAACTCTGTATATTAAATATTTAACTAAAATATAGCTTCAACGTAGTTTATTTCAGTGAACCTAAGCTAATTGTCTCCGTATACAGTATGGTAAACCGGTGTTTAGCTGCAAAATTCTTTGAATGTTGTCGGGGTAACACGCATGTACCGTTTTATCATTTAAAGGAAAAAGATTTGGACGGTTCTAGGTGGCTACTAGAATTATTAAAGAATAAAAAAGTTAATTGTGTATCTAAAGTCTATTGTGTCATTGGCGCTTTTTTGAAAACAAATATATATTTCAAAAAAATGCTTTATAATCAGAACGTTGAAAAATTTCTATAATTAAAATCTTGGAACTTGAATTGCTGAGATTTCCAGGATATCATTGTATGTTCAACTTTCAGAGTATTTTCATTATTTCTTCCCAGTCATCTTAACTTTTATTGGGACTTTATTTTTATTTTCAAATATATTTTGAAAAATTAAAGAAAACTGTTCAATATACATATAGTTTGTTTTCTAAGAGCAAACCGGGATCGAATAAAGGACTATCACTGTCGGCTCGGATATTTCGTTATGTCGGTTCATCCATGTGTGGATGACCAATATATCATGATGTGTATTATAATGACATCAGATAACGCTCACATGGACCTAGACAATTTGGTCAATATCTACCAAATCATATTATTGAGTTAGGACTAAAGTGAATACACCATTCGATGCCTTTTTTATGCTGATTACGAAAATAATAAACATTTCTATCGGAAATGAATTTCAGCCCCCCCCCCCCTTTATAGGAAATAAATAACCTAACCCTGAATTGGCATATATAGGGGGGGGGGCTGAAATTCATTTCCAATAGAAATGCTTATTATATTCGTAATCAGCATAAAAAAAAGGCATCGAATGGTGTATTCACTTTAGTCCTAACTCAATAATATGATTTGGTAGATATTGACCGACAATTTTGTTATTAATACTGAATTTTTGGTCTTCTTTTTTGATCTGTTCAGTAATTGAAGTGTGTAATTGAAAATTGATCTGAATTTTCTGCATTTTCTGAATTGATCTGAAAATCGATTCTGAATTGATCTGGATCTGAAAATTGTATTTTCGAAAACTGTCGATCCACATTCATTTGTTTTTTTTTCAGGATTTAATAATTTTATGTTTTGTGACTTTTATTGTGACAATTTTTTTTCAAATATATTTTGAAAAATTAAAGCAAACTGTTCAAACTACATATAGTTTATTTTCCACATGCTAATAATCGAATGGACGTTAGAAGATTTACGATGGAGGGAGGGGCAATGGCCGAACTCTAGTTTGTATTAATTTCTGTTCGGTTTAAGTCGAGTACTCTTTGAGTATTAATGCTAATATCTGTTCGTTTTGATTTTAATTTTTTTATTGTTTTAGGGTTTAATTATTCATCTATACCAGAATCTGTTATGCTTATGTTTAATGTGATTATTTACTTTTTTTCTGTTCATTTTTGGTTTCATTTATTCTTCGATAGTAATTTCTTGTTGTTTTAAGTTTGAATTATTATTGGACTTATTATCCCCCCCCTTGAACAACAAAGAAAATCACTTATTTTTTTAATGGGAAGCACTAATGTCTCTTTTCTTTTTCTTATTTCTTTCTGATGTTCATCGACCTATCGTTATAAATCCCTAGTCATAGAATGACGGGAGAAGGCCAATTTGAAATGGAATGAAATGATAGTGTCCTTCTTAAGTAACAGCAGAGAATGTGCCACAACGAGGTGGCATTTTCTGCACTTTTGTGCTGCCAAACATCATTTTTTGTCCTAAAGAGAGTCAAAAGGCTAGAATGAAAATTAGATAATTGGATTTTCGTGGTCTAGAACCCTATATAGGAGGTTTCAAGCGCCCCCCCCCCCATCCTGACAGACAATAGCAGTGGCGTTTTCTGCGATTTTTTTCCATAAAACATCAATTTTTGCTCAAAGAAGACCTTAGGTATTTTTAAGACCATACTGCTTTTCCATGACTACAAATAACAGTTCAAATAGGAATAAATCCTTTTATTAGACAGTGAAAAACAGTTACAAAACTCTGGATATTTTGGTCACATAGACTGTGACCGTAATCAGCTGATGGCGTTTGCCTGGTGGTGACGGTCACTGTATGACCGAAATATCCAGAGTTTTGTCATTTTTTTTCACTTTCTACTAAAAGAATTTATCCTTATTTGGAAATACTACTTGTGCGTTTAAGAGTGTCAAAATGCGAGAGAATTTTATTTGATTAAATTGTTTTCTTACTATTATTTTTACATAATTCATTTTTCTATAGCCCTGGTGAAGCTGCATATATTTATTGAAAAAAAGTTGCATACAGTCAATCGGGTATCAAAAGGATGTATCTTCATAGTTGTAAATTTTTAGAAGAGAAAAAAAACCTCATAACTTTTTTACTTTATAAAAATAATATCGTTATAATATCTATAATATTAATAAAAATAATATCGATAATCGTTAAACAAAGATGGATTGATTTGTTGACCTATTGATTTTACTTATCGACCTGATTTTGTTTTACGGTTATCGGAGGGGAAATAAAAAAGTTGCGAGCTTTTTTTCCGCTTCTAAAAATTTACAATTATAGAGATACGTCCTTGTGATACCCGACTGACGATATATAACTGCAGTTGATAAGATTTACAGAAAAATCCAGCCGATTCAGCACGCAAATCTTGGCCAGAAAGCATTTAAGCTCAACTTAACTTTTTTGGTTATTAGCCCCCTCGGCATACAGATGAGACTCTCATAGGTACTACTAAGGCCGTACCCAGAGGGGGGGGGGTTTAGGGGTGTTTGAACCCCCCCCCCCCGAAATGTTTGTTTGACTCGTAAAAATGTAACAAAAATGGATATAAACAAATTTTGTATGCGTTTTATAGGTAAGATGGACTTTTAGGTTTGATGGAACTCATTGATGGATTTTTTCATTGATATCTTAAAGTGGAGTTTTCCAGTGAAACAAGTTTGCTGTCAGAGCAAACTTGGGCTCTGGACGACCCAAAATTTTGTAATTTTTTATTTGTAAAATCTCGATAAAGTTTGGCATACTCATAGAAAAAAAGGTTGCATAAGTGAATCTTAAGTATAAATAATATAATTGATATCACTTATATTTGTAGGTTTCAGCACGCCTAGCGTTTTATTTGGGTGTTGCCAACTACTACCAATGCACAGTTTGTAATGCAGAGAAGCGTATTGGCGAAGAAATAGCCAGAGCTCAGGTAAGCTGCAGAAATGTTTTTGTATCTTTTCTATTTTTAATGTCTTTTAGAGTTTTTATTAGTCTTTAATCTAATTTTTTTTTCAAGGTTTATATTATTGTTATTATTTATTATAATTTCTATTACTATTATGATCACGGAGAATAACCCCCCTTGCTGTGTTAGGGCCACTACAAAATAAAGAATAATCAAGTAAGTGACATAATAAATTGGCACCATAAAATTTACTTTTATTAATTATAAATCATGATAAATGTCTAACAGAGGAAAAAGCTATAATTAGACGAAAGTTGGTTTGACTAAGTCCTCCTAATCCGCCAATAATTGCTCTAATAAGGACAAAAAAGGAGTTTGTAAAGTAGACTATAGTTAATCCGAGAAAGGGGCCAATTTTTGAAAAGTTATCAAGAGGGCTAAGACCTTCCATGATATAGACTTAGAGACGCTCACTAGTATTTTGCAGTATTTTGTATATATTTGTAAGTATTATTTGCATTGATGTATTGTAGTATTTGCAAGTATTTTGCAGTATATATAAAGACATGGCTCATTGTAGAAAAAGCCAAGACAGATAGCCCGAGTGATTGAGGGGGAAATCTGGGATAAGCCGTTTTTAGGATCGTATAAAAATGATGTTATTTCATTTGTTGATAGATAAGTCTATAGATAAGGGTGCCATATTTTACTAATTTTTTTTTTTGCAAAATGTTTACATTGGTACCTCCTGACTGTAATGTTTTGTGTATGAATAGCACAGGTCTGCGAGTAAGAACCTGCATAAGATATTTGTACAATTTTTGATAGATTTTAACTTGATGACAACCACAAAAATACAAAAAAGGAAAATTTAATGTAATTTAACTTAAATTCTAGTTTAGCCTATAGTACTTGAAGTGTAATTTATTATATGACAGTTTTTTGGATTTTATTGCTTATAAACTTCGTTAGACAGAGAAGAAAGACAAAGCTGCGACTCAATTTGTCACACTGATTTGGATCAGGAAATATACCATCAGATTTGGGACAAAAGAAAAAATCAGCTAAAAAATAGTCATTTAATATAATCTTTTTCATTAAGATTTGAAACTTTTTTTCAACATAATCATAAAATGAATCAAGGGTAAATATTTAGTGGTTGCCTTCACCAGAATGAAACAAGTCAATAAAAGAATTCTTAATATGCACAAAAATTGTAGTTTGGATTTTCTATGCGCTTCCAATTTTAATTAACCTTTTCCGGCTTTTTTTTAGAGTAAATTGCAATGCTCGTCTCGCAAAAAAAAGAAATAAATCCTATTGTAAAAAAAAAATGTGGTAAAATCTGGGTATGCTTTTTTTAGATACAGCACTACTAATTTTTACAGTTAGAATCATAACCATTCACCGAACTAAAAGAAAATTATTTGCAAATGATATTGGATCATGATAAATCGAAAATAAGGGCAGGGCCGTTCCTAGGGTTGGTAGTGCCCGGGGCAAAATTACGTCGCCCTGCTCCTGACTCAAACATAAATAAAAAAAAGTCCAAGAAACTGATAAAGTTTCCTTGTATCATTTCGTGAGGTGGCTTTTTCCATCTCATCGGCCATATTTGGCCAGTAGGCCTTTCGGTCGGCTCTAGCAAACTTATGGCATTGCTGACACAGCGATTTGTATACAGCGGATTTTTTGCTGGTTATCTCCTTCTTTGCAGAGAATTTTAGCGTTTTCTCAGAGATCAATTTTTTGGCTTTTCGTTTAACAACTCCGAGGATGTTTGTTTCGCTTTCCTTCACGCGGCCTTTGAACTTGCTCCATTTTCTCTTGGAAACGGGGCATCCTAATGAGTTAGAATTCTGATCAATACCTTCGGCGTCGTCTTGCGGGGTGGCAAAGTTGTTGGAAAGTTCAAGGACAAAGGAATCTCGGTATTTATATATTTTTAATTTAGATACATCTATTTTATGACTTAGCATGGGCGCCTTCTTCGTACTGAGTCTGAACCTTAGCCCATTCTTTAGCAAGAAGTGGTTGTATCCATTTTTTGATCCTGTGTCAGCACCTCTGTGCGCCCTTGAGTCTAACATCATGGTCTTCCACCTTCGCGATATAAGCAAGTAATCAATTTGAGCTTTCACTCTTCCATCGCGGGATTCCCAGGTATATGTGAATAGGAGTAGTCTTTTCCATTAGAGCACCTTTCGCCAAGGCCATGATTGCCAATCGTCTGTTCAAAGTCATTCAGCCTGCCACCAACCTTGCATTAAAATCGCCTCCAATCACGAGTATTTCTTTTCGGGGGATCCTGTCAATGACCATCTGAATTTCACTGTAAAACTGATCTTTTAGGTGTTCAGGCGCATCTCTGGTTGGGGCGTATACGTTAAGGATGGGCATGTTGCTACTTTGGCCTTTAAATCTCGCCCATACAATCGTGCTAGATACTGCCTCGTATTCGAGGAGCCAGTGGCCGCTTTTGGGGACAATATGAGACCTACTGCTGCTAAACTGGAGCCATCTGTTGGTCCAGAGTTGTAAAATTTGACCTTCTTCCCAGACGGTGCTTCTAGGGTAGAGATGTCACGTCCATTTAACCTCGTCCCAGAGACGCACAAAATGTCAAGATTATAACTCCGAAATTCTTCAGCTATAAAAGCTTGTGTCAGGGGGCTTTTTATCGAGCATAAGTTCCAGCAGCCAAAGTTTAGGCCCTGTCTTCTTGATATGATGGTACCTAGCCCACTTTTCGACGAGGGCGCAAGTCTCGTCGCATCGCATAAAACCGGGGATACCGTAGCCAAACTTTTACTCTGCTTTGCATTCATCATCATATTTTTAGCTAGCCCACTTTTCGACGAGGGCGCATGTCTCGTTGCATAAAACCGGGGATGCCGTAGCCAAACTTTTACTCTTTATCACATTCATCAACTTTGCTGGACGTTTCTAAACTTGATCTTTCAATTTACCCCACAAGAAAATTCTGTTAGCGTTCGGTCAGGTCAGCTTGGTGGCTATTCATGTTATCCCTTCCTGTTGAAAACTTTCATCCACCATTCCCTAACTCGTATCTCCTATTGGTGAGGTGCTCAGAGACGCTCAAAGAGGGGAGTCAACCAGGTCAGCTGCTCCGGGTGCTGCAGCTGGGGGAGGGGGGGGTGGCGGCTAAGGAGTTGCACCCTTCGATTAAATATTTCACTTTGATCTGGCCATTTTTGCTTATATTCGTGTCGGGAGGAAGAAGAAGGCTGTTATTCCCAAGTTTTTTACCCCCAGTCTTGTTTGGATAAAAATGGCATAGACATAAAAATTTATAACGTTATCATTTTTAGTTTGGGTTAGACCAGCTAAAAATAGCCCAAAATCGATTCAGCGTTGAATCAGCACCTATGGCTGAGCGTTGCAACACAATTTTGGAAAAGACTGCTAAAGCCTTGAGTGAAGCCAAGAGGGATAACGATTTCATATATCACGACCGAATACCAAATATCAACACATTGCCCGCCATACCCCAAGTTGTGTTGGCTAAACCAACTCCCGTGCAAGGAAAAATTGATCCTAATAGCAAAGGTAAATGTAGTTGTAGTTATTTTCCTTCTTTTCAGGGATTTTTAATCATTTGTAAGTGATGTATTGTTTGCCCATTAAGATGTTTGTTTGATTGACTCCTCAACTTTCCTCTTATGCCTAAAAAGTATACCTAGATGGCTAATCAAGTAAAAAAAAAAAAAAAAAAAAAAAAAAAAAAAAAAAAAAAAAAAAAAAAAAAAAAAAAAAAAAAAGTCACAACCAAATTACTGAAAACAACAAATGAATGCATATTGATATTTTAATATACATATACTGATATTTAGGGTAAGGTTTATATTAACGGACTATTCAAGTAGCTAAGAAATAAACTTACCTCCATAGTCAGATTTGCATCCGGAATCCAAATTTAACATTAATTTCCATCAGAAATGGGCTTTACCCCACATCTCTAATATGCAAATATATACTTTGAATTGGAATATATAGGGGTGGGTGGAGGTAAAATTCATTTCCGACACAAATGAATGTTAAATTTGGATTGAGGATGCAATTCTGACCATAGAGGTAAGTTTGTTTCTGACCATAGAAGTCTTAGTAATTTTGGATCAATTAAAGTTAAAAATAAAGTGAAAACATCTATTTTATTTTTATTTAAGTTTTATGTTCTGGTCTTCAGAAGCCACGGGTGGCGTCAGCCCTAATCATCTTAGTTTCTGCTCCTTTTGAGTTTGACTTAGTTATTTGTTGTAATTAACAGTTCGACTTGGATGTTTGTTTGATTGGCCCCTCAACTTTCCTCTTATGTCCAAAAACTATTTCAAGATGTGTTAACTTTCGGTAAAAAGTATTGGTATTTACTTTTTTTAATTACGTTTGGTAATTAATTGGTAATAACTTTTGGTAATTTGTAATTCGTAGTGTGGTTAACCCTCGGACATTCCACAACGCCTTGGTTGGAGTCTATATCTTTGATTAGATTCCCTTAACCCCTAGTCCATTTTTGCCTCCAAAGGCACCAAGGGTATCAAGACGGAGCCACCAATTTTTTTCCAAGTTTTTGCTGTGACAATCTCCTCCAAATGTGGCTGACCTGACTTAGAGGTATTACAAATTGTTGTATTAGGTGTGACTGAAATTTTTACTCTGGTCTACCCTGTATATGTGATAATGTAGATCTTTATCTAGATAAAGATCATTATCTCATATACAGATAAAGATCTGTATATGAGATAATGTAGAACTGTATATGAGATCTCTGTGGTTGTCACTGCATTGCTGTACGGTGATTGTATAGTGAACCATTCTTGAACATCACCAAGTGCCTCCATCTACGAACTCCTTTGACGTCTGTAACACGAGGTTGCCTTGTCTTCTCTCGGGGAGAAGACATTTACTTTGACAGAAAATTATACAGCATCAATCTGAAAATTCAGTTCAAATTTTTAGTAAATTAATTTTTTTTTTAAGTATTCAGTTTTCAATTTCCATTTCTGAAGAACCTGCTATTTGTCAATTATGAAATTTGCAAAGAAACTTAAATCTTACAAATGCTGATATTCGAAATACAAAACAAAAATATACAAATTTAAAAGTTAAGTTGGAGCTTAAATTTTTTAAGAGTTTTTTTAATGTAAAATAATTCCAGAGTCAAGTGAATATTGAGTAGCTCCTTAGCCAGTCTATAAAACAAAAGAAATGTAACTCAAGCCTTTTATAATAGTATAAGGTAAACAATCGATTTTTGGTCAAAATTTCGTTAACATTTTAAGGATTAAAAAGGGTAAAGAATGTCGCATTGGACTCGTAGGGACTACAGTCCCTACCGGTGGTGCTGATCTCCGTTTCATAACCCTTCAGCCAGGAAGTGCAATGACGGGCTAGAGGGCCAGCCATCCTGAGCTTTCCCATAAGCTTACTGTTTACCTTCCTCAGGTTTCTTCAGGTACCCATTTAGAACTGGGTCAACTCTGGCTGAGCTTATAGTCACGTCACCGACCCTGCTCCAAGCCAAAAACCAGTGACCCCAGGACTCGAAACCCTGCCCTCACGGACAAAGGATTTCAGGTCTAGTGTGCTGACCACTTGGCTAGTTATTTAAAGGTGAATATATAATTTGAAGAACCAGCTTAGGTATGAATTCCTGTAGAATTGTACAAATTTTCATTCACCAAGCTGAAGAAATTTCTATAAAACACTATGTAAAGTCCGGAACGAGGAACGCAATTTTCCGGACCGGAAATTGTCCGGAATTTATTCAACTGAATTTAAGAACACATTAAATCATATATTTTAAAAGCCGTTTTGCAAAATAACTGGCCTTCACTTTAGTCTCGCGCACATCTTGCAGGCCTTTGTTCCGAGGCGTCTGAGTGACTCAACCATTCGTTAATTTTAAGACTAACTCAAGAGTTGAGAATGAAACACCTTGGGACACTTAAAGTATGATTCAGTTAACTCTGCCTGTTTTGGAAAGATCGTCCGACTAAATGGATAATTCGGTCAGAGTTAGTGGTTTAGTTGGTCATACGAGGTGGCTTATTTGATCATACAAGGTGGCTTATTTGGCCAGTATAGTGACACAGAGTAAAAGGTTTCCTGGGTCGAAATAAGGGGCTTGTTTAGTGAAAATAAAGGGCTTAATTATGCCGATTAAGTGGCTTATTTTCTAGTAAGTGAATTACAGACATGTGGTGGCAAATTCATGAACATTCGTCGAATCTTCATTTAAATGTTAAAATTGGAACGCTAATGAATGTTTCTGGGTTTTTAGTGTGCATCATTCCGATTCATTGTGAATAAAAAAAAAGTAATTTTAGTATTTTTGCTGCCCTGATGGCATTTTCAGTATGACATTGATATATTATTTTCAAGATACTTCAAGATGACCGCGCTATAGTGTCTAAGGGTTTCGGCTAGTGGCATGGCCCTCTCAGACCTTGGTTTGTCCTCCCCTAACCCCAGTTTTCCCCCTCCCCCACAGCTGAAATTTAGTTTCTTCAAAAATCGTGTCAAGACTAAGATAAACCTGCACAATTCAAGCATCCATAGAAACGGATCAGTTTTCTTTAGTATATCTTTACCTTTATGGTGCTATATTGCTCATTTTTCAGTTTTCACTGTCATTTTCGCTTGACTTTGCAAAATTGGCTCCAACCCCCCCTCCCCCAGGATTTCAACTGAAAGTAATGAGCAACATTAAAATTTAAAACGAACAGAAATGATTACGTATAGGAGGGGGTTCGCCCCCTCGTAAATACCTCGCTATTTACGCTAAAGTTCAAATTTTGATCCAATTCTTTAAGAATGACCCCTGAATCACAAAGGCCATTTAATTAGAATAAATAGCTCTTTTGAAAGTACTAAAAACCTTTAGCGTAAAGAGCGAGGTGTTGACGAGGGGGCGAACCGCCTCATATACATAATCATTTCTCTTCATTTTAAGTTTTAATGTTGCTCATTACTTTCAGTTGAAAAAACTTTTTTATTTAATTTCTGATCGTTTTAAACAATGCTGGGAAATCCGTCGGCCCCTTCATGGAAGAATTCTCTTCTCTAATGAAAAATCCATCCATAGAAAGAACCTCCCACGTAACTCTTTTTCTCTGTGACCTCCCTTAGTGAATCTATAATGAAACTTGAATAACTGAATCAAGAAAAAACAATGTAGAGTAGGGGAGTTAAGTGGGGGCCTTTCTTTTTTCTGTTTAGTAACATTGCTTTCCTCCCCTCTTATACAAGAGTCGCGAATACTGTGGCCGGTTTGAACCCCCCCCCCCCGATATTTTTGACCGAGTCGAAAATAAGTCGAAAATTAGTGATTTGCACTTCTTTCTCCTAAAGTGCATTGACTTGCACTTCTGAATGTTAAATTCAAGTTTTCACTCACAGCCCCATAGTGAAATCAAATTCAGGTCTTCTTGTATGGAATCTATTGGAACTGATGACTTGACAGAGCCAATAAGCTTTGAATCATCAGCATCCGAGGCCCCCAAAAGGACTAAGATGTTTTGGGGGAAACCAAAGGTAGATTTCAAGATTGGCTTTAGAAGACCACACCTCAAAAGATAAGATAATAAAAAAAGCAAAATATATAAAGTATGTAAAAAGGGAATAAAAAAAGATGATATAAGTATTATTGTGCCTATGAAGGAGACCGGAAATTGTCCGGAATTTATTCAACTGAATTTAAGAACACAGTAAAACATATATTTTAAAAGCCGTTTGGCAAAATAACTGGCCTTCACTTTAGTCTAGCGCACACCTTGCAGGCCTTTGTTCCGAGGCGTCTGAGTGACTCGACCATTCGTTAATTTTAAGGCTAACTCAAGAGTTGAGAATGAAACACCTTGGGACACTTAAAGTATGGTCCAGTTAACTCTGCCTATTTTGGAAAGATCGTCCGACTAAATGGCTAATTCGGTCAGAGTTAGTGGTTTAGTTGGTCATACGAGGTGGCTTATTTGGCCAGTATAGTGACACAGAGTAAAAGGCTTCCTGAGTCGAAATATGGGGCTTGTTTAGTGAAAATAAAGGGCTTAATTATGCCGATTAAGTGGCTTATTTTTTCTAGTAAGTGAATTAGAGACGTGTGGTGGCAAATTCGCGAACATTAGTCGAATCTTCATTTTAATGTTAAAATTAGAACGGTAATGAAAGTTTCTGGGTTTTTAGTGTGCATCATTCCTATTCATTGTGAATAAAAAAAAAGTAATTTTAGTATTTTTGCTGCCCTGATGGCATTTTCAGTATGACATTGATATATTATTTTCAAGATACTTCAAGATGACCGCGCTATAGTGTCTAAGGGTTTCGGCGAGTGGCATGCCCCTCTCAGACCTTGGTTTGTCGTCCCCCAACCCCAGTTTGCCCCACCCCCCTTCCTCAAGCTGAAATTTAGTTTCTTCAAAAATCGTGTCAAGACTAAGATAAACCTGCACAATTTAAGCATCCACAGAAACGGATCATTTTTCTTTAGTATATCTTTACCTTTATGGTGCTATATTGCTCATTTTTCAGTTTTCACTGTCATTTTCGCTTGACTTTGCAAAATTGGCTCCAACTCCCCCCCCCCTGCATTTTGAAAAAAATTCTGCTGGGGTCTCTTTCCGGGGTTTTGACCACTCATTGCTTTTTGAGGCAATATAGTTTCTAGGGGTTTCCCATCATTTTAATAGGCTAACTAACCATAACGCTATCATTTGTTAATTACCATTGACGAATGACAAATCTGTAGAGAAAATGTGTCGTGTCTTGAAGATCTAAAAAAAGAGCTGTAGAATTAATGCAAATGTATAGGAAATATAATGCAAACAAATCTGTATATTATATAGGTTATAATATAGGATAATACAATAAAGTTAGGGTTCTGGCAGTATTCACGTAAAAAATAGCTTTTTCTCTGTATTTATCTTTTCTGTGTGCTGTAACTGACAGCTTATTTTTGTTAGGCTTTAGTCAGCGGCACAATGACAGCTTACTTTCTGATCCTACTGTGCTTATGACCCTGTTGCACTTATGATCCTGTACATACCTTATCTATCTCTCATTTTTTATAGACTTATTTGAAGGGTTAGCACCTTTGGCTGTGCAGCATGCAGTGCAGTCTTATGAGTCGCGAAAGTCACAGCTTGTCAATGGAGAGATTGGTAAACTGAGGGAAGCAAACCAACTACTTAATGGGTAAGATTATATATATATATATATATATATATATATATATATATATATATATATATATATATATATATATAATATATATATATATATATATATATATATATATATATATATATATATATATACATATATATATATATATATATATATATATATATATATATATACAAATATATAAATATATATATATATATATATATTATATATATATATTATATATTATATATATATATATATATATATACAAATATATATATATAATATATATAGATGTATAACACAGATTACAATACCCCTTTCTTTTTTAAGGACATTAAACTTAGCATTCTAACTTACATAGGTTTGATAGGTTTGTTATGTTTTGTGTTCATTTAATTTTCAAACTAAGCTATCATCTCCTCAATAGGAAGAGAAATTTTCCCCCTCAGCAATGATACTTTATAATTCTGTTCATGAATGATACTGTTTGATTCAGTGGAACTTTTGCCCCCTTCGTTTAATTCAGTTCATCTGAATTACCCCTTATAGAAAATGTAGAAAAATGGGTCTGAGATAATATTTGGGAAGCTGTAGTAAAAATGCTTATTTCCTTTGTTATATCATGCATTTCTTTCATTCTAGGGGATATAGGCGTAAATTTGAATCTACTGGCCTTCTGGATTGTTCAGTTTTGAATCTTTAAGAAATTTCTTGGTAACCTCATCTTTCTTTTGTAAGGGAATTCCTTTATTTTCAATTTCAACAATTATTTTTTTATTTTCAATGATTGTGTGGGATTAAAGGATAATCATACAATCTACTTGAATATTGTCGTATTTTCTAAGTTTTGAGGTCGGTTCATCGGAGAGATTAGGTGGGATTAAAGAATAACCATAGGCTGTATAATCTGCTTCATAATGCTCATATTTACTATGCTTTGAGGTATATTCATCTCCGAGATAAACCTGGGATCAAAGAATATTTTTCAGTTTTGTCAACTTTAATTTGGTTTTAGTTACGTTCTAGAGTCGACAATATTAACCTATTTGTTTTATTTTGTTGTTTTTTTTTTATCTTCCTTCCTGCTTTTATTTTTATTTCTTTGTTATTTTTCGTTTTTAAACCTTCTCGAAATATTTTTTTTTAAATATTGTTTTTTCGTTTGCGCTTTTTCATTTCCTTGTTGCTCACGCAATTGAAATTGTAATAATTCTTTTCTTCTCTGATTTGAAATTCTATTTTTTAATTCATTTTTATTAATTCTTAGTTTTTAAAGAGCACTAATCAGAAGTTTTACATTGCAGAGTTAAACCTTTTCTGTAGAGGGTGTTTACTCCTCTGTCATCTTCAACACGTTGTTGAAATGTATCTTTTTTCTAGTGTCCTGACGTCTTTTAACCTCCCCATCGCTTTGGAAGATTTACATGGAGATTCGCTACCCAAATCATTAAAAGAGCGAAATACCATCGTCAAGAATGCTGGTGGTAGGGATTTGATTGAGAGGCAACTAAAAGAATTGCCAGAAATGTTAACCCGGAACGACGAGATTCTTAAAGAGGTACCGTTTACGAAATGTTTCCCAAATTCTTGTTTTATCCGTATTTTAAAATTGAAGGTTAATATTAATTTTTATTTTTATTAATTTTAATTTTTATTAATAAATATTAATAAAATTGAAAATTAATAAAAAAAAATCCTGTATTCTCTGCATGTCTTTGTTTGTCTTTGATTTTTATTACCACTCTTCACTTTCATTTGAAAATAATGTTTTTCTTTATTTACTCAATTCTAAGTGAATCCTTATATCTTCGCCAAAGTTCATGTGAATTTAACGTAAGACAATCAACAAAAACAATGAAAAGTACCGGCATTAAAATGAATCCTTGGGGGACACCCACTTTAATGGTATTTTGCTTTAAGCTCCATGAAATTAATTAGCGTTCTAAAAAAATCAATTGACCACTAAAACAGTGTTTCCATCTGCAGCTTCAAGCCTGTAAAAATTCTCAATATTAATAAATTGGTTGTTAACAACTTCTTTTTATGGCTATTCCTTAAGTTGTTAATTTAACTTCACATGAATTTAACGTAAGACAATAAAACAAAGATAATTGAAAGTACCCGCGCTAAAATAGATCCTTTTTGGGGGACACCCACTTTAATGGTATTTTGCTTTAAGCTCCATGAAATTAATTAGCGTTCTAAAAAAATCAATTGACCACTAAAACAGTGTGACCATCTGCAGCTTCAAGCCTATAAATATTATCAACATTAATAATCATCCCTAAATAAATAAACAAATAAATAAATAAAATAAAATAAATAAGACAACTAGGTTGTCTAACCTAGGAAATACCTAGTCAAACAATCGGGCTTTCGATGAAAAAATAAGATTACTTAAGATAGTTACGTTGATAGATAAACGATTCGGGTAAATGAGAATATATTGATGAGGTTTTATACCTGTTGACATGATTCTAAAGGGATGCCCGAGTCGTCTTGAATACCCTTTCATATACAGAATATTTGACTCTTTATTTCGCTTGTAAGGAACGTGCGATAGACTCCAGAAAATAAAATAGTAAATAAAATCATGAAGTATTCAGATAACACTCCTGAGGTAATCACCCAAAACTGTTTGCTAAGATGTTGTTAAAGGATGGATCGGTAGAGCAATGTCTGTTCGACGAAACACCTTAAATTAGGTATCCTTTTCCCAGACCACATTGCCTTTCTATGACGAATAAATAAACGTTCAAATGGGGATAAGTCCATTTATTTAGACAGTAAAAACAGGTATAAAAGTCTAGATATCTCGATCACATTTACAGCGATCGAAATATCTAGACTTTTGCACCTGTTTTCACTGTCTAAATAAATGGATTTATCCCTATTTTAACGTGTATTTGTTAGGGCAATGTTGATGACCAATGTAGATCTGAATCTACAGCTATGTCAATGTATATGATCAGTCTAGATCTACATTGACATCAATGTAGGTGACTTGTTTCACTGTCTAAATAAATGAACTTATCCCCATTTGAACGTTTATTTGTTAGCCTGGAGGATCATGCAATACAGATGACCAATATAGAACTGGATCTACATCAATGTAGATCTGGAGCAACGTCTGCATAAATGTAGATCTAAATATACATTTAGATCATTGCAGATCTACATCTACATCAATATAGATGACCAATGTAGATCTGGATCTACATCAATGTAGATTTGAATCTAAATCTAAGTCAGTGTAGATGACCAATGTAAATCTGGATAGGGACGTATATAACCTATAGATCAATGTAGATGGCCAGTGTTGATCAGGATGTGGATGCTGGCCTACATCAATGTAGATGACTAATGTAGATGTAGAGAATGAGCACTGTTGATCTAGATGTATGTGAATGACATTTGTTAACTTGCTTATTTCCTCTCCGTCTTTTAGCACAACTGATCATCTCCATTTGCTTAGCACGACAAACCAATCAGACTTCTCGTTCCATTCGCCTTTTATAACTCTCTGGCTCCCTTAGAGATCTAAAATGGTTTTCGATTTCCCTCTTTATTATTTACTTAGCGTCCCTCGCAAAAACAAAAGATTGAAATGAAATACAAGTCTGAGGGATTTGTTTTCTTAGATAATAAAACAGAAATCAACTTTTAACATCTTTAGATAGTCTGTCCATGGCCAAAACGCAATATGTCCCAAACTTTTTATTTAATAAGTCTAATAAGTTTAGAACAGCCGCAGTTAGGGTATTTTAGAAGGCTAATGACGGCGCATAAATGTTTAAAATCCAAATATGAGATTATACTTAAAAATCAATTTGATGAGTTTTACGCTTTTTAATTGTACCTAAAACGTAAAAATTTATTGTATAAAATTTAACATAATTTATGTTATTGACATAGCATAACATAATTTTGAATAATCGTAGCATGATTTTCTTAAAATTGAAATGTGAGATTATGCTGAAAACTCCTGTCAGTTTTATGCTTAATTATACTTCAAACTCATACAGATAGTGTAGAAAATTTAGCGTACCATCGTATAATTATGTATAATAACATAAACATAACTAGACAATTTAATGATTGCGAAGTTTTTTTGACATTGTGACAAACTCAATTTTCTTGACAAAAATATCTGATAATTGTGTATAGAAAAATTTGTTACAACTATTTGTTACAGTTTACTCCTTTTGTTTCAATTCATTAGTAAAGCTGGCTCATTCTTAGAATCGCAGATGGATTAGGCTGCTTCCATAGTTTTTGAGAAATAATCGCAAATCAATTCAAACCGTAATCGTAATCAAAACTGTAATCGTAATCGAAATCGTAATCGTAATCATTATCGTAATTAAAAATCGTAATGAAAAACCTTAAGCGTAATCGAAAACGGTAATCGTATTCATAATCGTAATTGAAGACCATAATCGTAATCAAAACCATAAATGTAATCATAATCAAAAACCGTAATCGTAGTCTCAACCGTAATCGTAATCATAATCGTTATAAAAACAAATCGTGATCATAATCGTACTCAAAACCATAATCGTAATCATGATTAAAAATCGTAATTGTAATCATAATCGTAGTCTAAAACTAATCATAATTATAATAAAAAATCGTATCATAATCGTAATCAAAAACCGTACCGTAATCCTAATCGTTGTAAAAATCGCAATCAAAACCTTACTCGTAATCAAAATCGTAATCCTAATCAAAAAGCATAAACGTAATCATAATCGTAATAAAAACCCAGTTGTAATCCTAATCACAATCAAAAACTTATGTAATCATAACTGTAGTCTAACTGAGAAAGAGAGAGAGAGAGAGAGAGAGAGAGAGAGAGAGAGAGAATAATTTACTAACCAAAATAAACGCTTACATAATCTTTCGACAATCGTTGGGGAAATCCATTGGGTTATATATGATGGTTGTTTCCATCCTTATAATCTGCTAATATATATTCACACTTCACCTATAAATCAAAATCACAAAAAAAAGTGATAATCGTTTTCTGCTTCTCAGATTTACATTTCATTCTTTTTTAGATTCTTTCAAGTGTTTGCTTCTTTTGGGTTTGCTTCGATTGATTTCTGGTTTTCTTCAATTTTCTTCTTTCAGGCACAGAGACTTCTTGATGAAGAAAAAGCCTCTGATGACGAATTACGAGCTCAGTTTGGCAACAAATGGATTCGTGTGCCTTCCAGTGTTCTTACTGAAAGATTTCTAAATGATTTGACTAAATACAAGTAAGCTTTTTTAATTAACTACTCTATTAGAGAACGTGTTTTTGTATTAAAGAAATAATCTCAAGAAACAAAACAGTCAAATTCTTAAAATACCAAATACATCAAAAAAAAATTTCGCCCCTTCGGGTGAAATGGGCAAAATGTATATTTGCCCCTTAAATGGGCAAAATATATATTTGCCCTATATTGCTCCAAGGGGCAAAAACATATTTTTTGCCCCTTGGACCCATCTTAGGTCTATTCATATCTAAAAGCCATGGTTTACTAAGACCTTTCCATTGGTTGTTTTAACATTATTATGTATTTAGGGCTGTGCCAGTGTTGCCAAGTTATACGTGGAAATAAATGAACAGAACTAGCTAGTTGAATTTGGCAACGCTTTTCCTCTGCAGAAATGAACATTAACAAACTGTTTGATTCCCAAAGACAGCTACACTTTCTAGTGGTGGATCCAGGGGAGGAGGGCGTCCCCCTCCCTCGAACGTAGTCTAAAGTAGTGTAAAAACTTACTCCTAACGAAAGTTTATCGGATAAACCTATTTTGCACCCCCCCCCCCCCCCCCACCCTAATAAAATCCTGGATCCGCCCCTGACACTTTCAGAGGAACGCTATATCTTCTTAAGGTTTTTGGTGCCAGATGTTTTTAGCTCTATTTTGCTTCTTTTTTCAGTTAAGACAGCGTTTCCCAATATTTTTTACCGCGACCCGGTACGAGGTTTAAAAGTTTATCTCTGCCCATATTGATAAAATAAATAAAAACATTTAATTACAATGCAAACGTTATTTTAGTGATGCTTCGGATATTGATTTTTTTAATGTCATGCAGACAAATTTTGAAAATTATGGCATAATAATATAAGCAATTAAAAACTTAACAATTTTTTTTATTTAAAACTGCGGTGAGTGTAGTAAATTCTTGTTTTTGTGTCATGTAAATTTATTGTCATCACATAACAATTTCAAATTAGGAGGTAATATTGTTGGTCCACTTATTAAATACGAATCTTGTTCAGGTTTTTTTTTAAGTTCAGTCCAATTTAGTTCATTTTCACTTTATTTCAACCACTATCGACAACCCCCCCCCCCCCAAGAAAAAAAAAATTCTATCTCTTCTTCCATCATCCACTCAGCCAAAATTATCAATCCATAATTATCTAGTAAAATAACATTCTATCTAAACACTGATTGAACCCAGTTAACCCCGAAATCCTAAATTTACGAGAAATTTAATTTTTATTCGAATGTAGCAAATTTAAATTCAAACGCAGTAAATTCTGTATGTAGAATGTAAAATTAAAGTATGTAGATCGTGTAAATTAAAAAAATGTAGCTCATATAAAGCTAGCAGTGTAGCATACTTTGAAAATATTTAAACCAAAGTCTTGCAAATGTAAAATCTAATGTAGCAAGTTCAACATGTAGTTCAGGCTACACTTGATGCGCTACATTCGAATGTTGGGCATCGAATATAGCAAATATGTCGCACAAATAGGCTACTTTTTAAATCATTTTAAGTCATGGAATCTATCCTTAAACGAAAATATAAACATGTTTTTTATATGGTGGATGTTAATTATCAAACAGTTCGTGGTAATGAGCGACTCGTCTCAGTAGTAACCGAAACTCTAAAAAAACGGAATTTTAATATCAATAGATTCATCAAATGAATTGAATTTTTATGCTGATTTTAAATATATAAGTTTCATCAAGTTTACTCATATTCTTCAAAAGTGAAAAGAGAAAATGAGAAAATTTGCCTTATTTTCAAAAAAAGGGAAAAAGATTCCCTGTAAGTCATAGAATCTTAATGAAAATAACACCATCATATTCAGCGTATCAGAGAACCTTACTGTAGAGGTTTCAAGCTCCTATCTGCAAAAATGTGGAATTTTGTATTTTTTGCCAGAAGAAAGATCACGGATGCGTGTTTATTTGCCCATTTTTTTTTACCAGGGGTGATCATATCGACCTAGAAGTCCTAGAATTTTGCGAGAGGGCCTATTTGAACAGAAACTAAAGCTTCTAGTGCCTTTTTTAACCAAAAAAAAAAAAAAAAATAAAAAATAAAAAAAAATAAAAATAGAATCACTTTTTACAAAAAACTGCATTTTTGATATCTTTTTCATACTGCAGTCTTTTCAAAGATATTCTATTTTTTTCGTCTTTGATATAATAAAGCTTTGTCTTTTAACTCGAAAAAAGTTTTAAAACTTTTCTTTGAAGCCATCGTGAATTTCAATATATCTCTCATGGTTTTCTTGTTCACTTGGTATGGACTAAATTTTTATGGATTAATATGGACTAAACGGTTGATGGACTAAATAAATTGCACATGCTCTATTGCTATTTAGACTAAAAACTTAATCCAATCTGTACAATGACAAGTTGCTGGGAAGCTTAGAAAATTTTTCTATGTTTTTTATAAAAAAAAAATTCGTTTGCCCTAAAAAAAATTTCTTCAACCCAATGCCGGATCGCGAACCACATTTTGGGATTTGCAATGAGATAATAAATTAAAGAGGAAATACCATATAATGGAGGGGAATTCCCTCCCCTGTGGGGTTAGTCTGAGAAAGGTCTATATTTTTTATTGCGACACCACATCCCTTCCCATAGGAAAATACGTCTTCAGAAATTCAGAAATTGCTGAAATTGCTTCAGAAATTGCTGCCCTAATGCCCCTTCTTCGCTCGACAAAGTTTGCCTGACATAGGCCTCCCCCAACTTAAGATAGATTCTCATGGTTAAGGCTCCTCTGGTAGAAAAATGCACTCACTTTTACTCCACCCAAGATTCAGTTGCTCTGTGTGCGTCGTATAAACCAGCCGAACCGGTTTTTCCAGTTTCAGATAAACATGATTGGGTTCTAATATTTTCTTGTTTTAGAATTTTTTTTTAGTTTTAGTAAGGAATGATTCATTCCCTGCTTGCTACTGTAGATTTATCGTTCCTGAACTTGATCGGAAATACTAAGATTAAAAAAAAATAATTAAAAAAAATGATTTAATAATAAAAAAAAACTTTACCCGTTCCTTTTTTTTTGTTAATTAAAGTTAACATCCTGGTTTAGTAAAACGTAGAAAGCGAGGAAAGAATTGGACCAGGTTTTTTTTTTTAATAAAACGGGTCTTTTGTTCTGCAGATGAAGGTCAGATTGCCAAAAATTGTCCTTGTCGGCCAACGACCTAGAACCAAGCAAAAAGCTGGTCGTCTCCTAATTGGGTAGGAGGATACCATAAAGAAAGATTTTAGGGGATTTGGAACTTCCCGGGAGGGTGTAAAGAGGGGAGGGTTTTAAATAGGTTGGGATGGAGGAAAAGCGCGCGTAGCTGTGTTGGCTCCGGCGGTTTGGTACTTCAGTGATTTATTAGTAGCAGTAGTAGTATTGTTCATATTCTGCTCAGTTGACTGAATACTATTTATTTTTTCCATTAGTCATTTCCTCTCGCAACGGTGCAAGTTGTGCATTATGTATCCTTGTACATATGTATTTCAGTCAAATTATTCCAATCGAAATTCTATGGAAGACATTTTCTTTATATCAGCAGTTTTGTACCTACCAGTTGAGAGGATTTATTATGTATTGAAAATTTGGTAAAAGGTAACTTATTACCTTGTCTATCGCTTTTAGAATATGATGTAAATTAAAAAGAAATTGTTGAAAACTAATTAGAAATTGAAGTTAAGTTTTAAACAAGACCTTAACCAACTCTATGATGTTTCAGTGTTAGCGTCCTTTTCGGTGAATCGTCTAGGGCTAAACTAAAATCAGGTCATCCTTGGTTGGGACTGGAAGATTTCTTTTGGAAAGATTCGAGGGAAATGGGAATTTTCTGGGGGGGGGGTGTAAAGAGGGACGCTTTGAATAAATTAGGATAGAGGAGGAGCGTGCGTAGCTGTGTTGGCTTCGGGAATCTTGGTGCTGCAGCGAGTTGCTAGCAGTAGCAGTAATTTTTAATGAGTGACAAAAAAACTTAACAAATCAATTCTACCTATGCAAAAATGTGATTTTCCTTGTTGTTTAAGGTTGGGGCTGTAAGTTTGCTGGTTTGGGTTTTCAACAAAGATTATTAGATGTCATTTTGAGGGGTTTAAGGCTCTTTTAACAAATTCCTGCAAATTTGTATTCAAATTAACATTTTGCTATTAAGACTAACTAAAATAATAATTAACATTTCTGAATCAGCTGCAAATGGAAATTTTTCTTACTGGGCAGTTTTTTAGAAACATATTTTAAAGCTCATTGGGCAGTTTTTTTAGAAACATATTTTTAAAGCTCATTGGGCAGTTTTTTTTAGAAACATATTTTTAAAGCTCACTGGGCAGTTTTTTTAGAAACATATTTTTAAGGCTAATTGGGCAGTTTTTTTAGAAACATATTTTTAAAGCTCACTGTGGGATGTTTTGGGCCTCTTTAAAGATTCGAAATGGAGTTTATCTTGGAAGCGATTATTATGATTTGAATTTGGTCCCTTAAACAAATACTTTAGCCTTTAGGTTGTACGACTGTAAGACCGATGTCATAATGAATATAAAAGGTCGTATCCCGGGCTATAGGGGGTTTGAACTCTCAAAAGTTTTGTCCGACTCGTAAAAACATAACAAAAATGCATATAAGTAAATTTTCGATGCGTTTTTAAAAGCTTTTTTTGAAGAATTTAAATAAAGTTTAAATGACCAAATAGACCAAAAGACGAAGCCCATAGGTGGTATGATTCTATTTTGAAAATTGTTGAGAAAGGAATAGTATTATCATTTTTGGGATGCCCAGTCCATTTGGGGGTGGTGACAAATGTTTCCACATGGGAACATTTGAACATTCCATGAGAACATGGGAACAAATGGGGTGGTGACAAAGTTCCCTCAAAAAGCTGACAAATGTTCCAAGACGGCAGCATAAAATACTGCCCTTACACTAACTACAGAATCACATAAGCAGATTCAAGAGATGGTTAGAAAGGTTTACCAAAAACAATTCAGAGACTTGTGGGATAGTAGTTATAATGTAGCTGTTACCCAGAAAAAGAAACCCACGAAATTACGTACAAGTGGCCTATGAATACGAAGCGTCATAACCGTTCCATGCTTTCGTTTTTAGGAGAATAATTTTTAAGCCGTTACTGCTCCATGATTGAAGTGTCAAAAAATAGTTTGAGGTCTGGTTTCTTTAGTTTTTACCTTCCGTAATTTGTGCTGTAATTTTTGTCTATTATTTTTGCCATTTTTTATTTGTTGTGGATATAAGCTTGATCCTCGAGAATCTTATTTTCTTCATCAATGGACTTACTTCTATGTTGTCTCACTATTTTCTATTAAAACTACTATTATATGTTTTACAATTTTTCGAAATTTTGTTTAAGGGGCTAAAGTGAAAAGTGTAAAAGAACATAAAAAAAATATATCAAATGATGTATTAATTTTCTTTCTAGCTAAATTATTTGAATATGTAAATATTTACCATGAATGATTTGCTACCAGTGTATGCTAATCTCCGTTTTATAAAAAAAAAGACGTTCTTGACTAGCTACTTTTTTGTTATGTTTTGCAGTAACCTAAGATGTAGCTCGTACAGGATCTGCAAATTTGCATTAAATTTTGTATGTTTACTTACTGTCCTACCTGTTTCGACCTACCACGAATTGCTCTTGCTCAGTGAAGTCAGGTCTTACACCCAAATGGGCCCTATTAAGACTACGATTTCAAGTGGGAGTCAGGAGAATGCGTGCTTGTCAATTTCAATACCACGGGCCTAACGCCAAGGCCATACAGGGGAGGGGGGGCTGATTATTAGGCTTGACCCCCCCTCCCGGAATTTTTGATGCGTTTTGTAAACATTTGTAAATATTTTTTTTGGACCCCCCCCCCCCCCCCCCGAGCAAGAATTTTAGATACGCTCTTGTCTAACACCATTAGTTCTTTCAGTAGAAGCACGTCCTTGAAGAAGGACTTTCAAGGGAAGGGGGCTCAAAATACTAAAAAAGTAGGTTTTTTCTCCTATTATCTCCCTCAAGTTGACTAATCTCAGTTCTAAATGTAAATTCCCTGCCTGTTTCTGGGTAGCCTGAGAATTGCAGCCACAGCTTTATGATTCAGAATCAAGTTCTGTTTTTTTTTTCATCAATAAATTCACAACTGAAACTCTTCAACACTGAACCTCTTCAACACTGAAACTCTTCACAACTGAAACGTCTCTCCGTGTATGCTCTTCACAACTGAAACGTCTTCCGTGTATGACGTGTATGACGTCTTCCGTGTGACGTTCATAATTTGAGCGTTCTCTTTAAAATAGGCTAATATCTAATAAGGTATTTTTCAAAATCTAGGGGGAAGAGGATTTGTGATTGCAGCGTTCAGAAACCTCTGATTGAATACCATTGATTCCAGTTGGGCAAAAATTTGCGTCAATTGAATGGACTCGTATCATTTTTCCTTTCTATTGAACTCTCTGGATAGGCGAAGGGGTATAAGACGATCCCCCACCAACAGCAAGATGCTCTTTTTCTCAAAAATATCCAAATTAGCCATTGCCAATCTCTTACTACCTTGCATATAGGTAACTAACCTGACAGGTTTTGATTATAACCTTTCACCTAGAATGCTGATTGAAAACTAGCCTCTTTTGCCAATAAAAATGGAGATTAAAGGATAATAGTAACAATCAAAAGCGTTTTTGCCAGAGTGAAGCAAAACAAACGTTCTTGATTGTGTATGTTATTCAAGCTTGTTAGCTGATATTAATTTAATTTTTATAATTTTATTTCTAATATTTTTTCACAAAGATATTATAAAATAACTAACTGAATTGATTTTTTTTTTTTGTATTATTTGATGACAGCCTTTTTTAAAGGAATATAATTGATACGGTCTGAATGGTCGATGGTGTTTTTGGTTTTTGATTCTTTTTTTTAAGGAATATAATTGATACGGATCGGATGGTCGATGGTGTTTTTGGTATTTGATACCTTTTTAAGGAATATAATTGATACGGCCCGGATGACCGATAGGATTTTTGGTTTTTTTATTTCTTTTCTATGGGATATAATTTATTAGGCCTGGTTGAACGATTGTGTTTTTGGTTTTTGATTTATTTTTTTAAGGAATAGGATTGACATGGTCCGGATGGCCGACGGTGTTCTTGGTTTTTATTCCTATAATTGTTACGGCCCGGATGGCCGATGGGTTTTTTCGTTTTGATTTTTTTTTTTTTTAAGGAATGTAATTGATACGGCTCGGTTGGGATTTTCGGTTTTTGATTTTTTTTTTTTTTTCAAGGAACATAATTGATACAGCCCGGATGGCCGATGGTGTTGTCCGTACCAAATATGAAAGCACTAAGCATGGCATTGAGTTGTTAAGCCTTCCAGAAAGCGAGCTAGCTGCCAAAATTCCACGTATCGGAGCCAATGTCAAGACAACTGGTCCTGAAGTGGAACAACTCAAAGAATTGATGAAAGCAGTTGAGAAAATTCAGCGCGAGAGAGAAGTGATTGAAAATGAGCTATCATCGAAATCAGTCGATATGAAAGCAGCGTTTCTAGCTGCTATGGGTGACAAAGATAGAGGATTTGATGAAGAAAAGATTTCGAATCGCGTTATGCAAGAAGCTTACGGACCAATACAAGTCAGGGTGAAGGAAAATTTGCAACAGCAGGTATTTATGATAGCTTATATTTGGAGGGTTAGACCAAATGTGATCTTTGTCCAGCAAAAATAGTGTTCTAACTTATATGTCCGCGTTTTTCTAAAAAAAAAAAAGGGCTTTATTTATTGAAGTAGGGTTTGAGTCCTCATAAACATTGAAATCTAATTTTGGATAA